>ML819632.1:81578-117067 GCA_009831015.1 Picea engelmannii
CACACACTTCACTTGCTCATTCTCTTATGAGGCAAGCTGCAATTTCAAGTTGGTGAGAGGAGAAGAAGGGTGGCGCATCTCTTGAGGAGGACTTTTCTGTATTGGTTGAGTTATCTCTTGAACATTGTATAAGCTATTTATGAGAAGGAAGTTTTTGTTGGGTTTTCTTCCCCTAGAGGGTTTCCCAGGATAAATGTTGTGTCTCTTGTGGATGTGTATTTCTCAGTGATCTTGTTCTTATTATGGTCTTATCTTATGAAATGCAAAGAACTATAATAATGGCATAAACATTAACATAAGGCTCTATGGTGACTTCACAAGTGTTGCAGTAGGTGGTATGTCAAGCATAACAAATAATAATATAGTGCAATAGGTGTCACATCATCATTCTAGAAACTATTAGGTACCCCATCAATAGTTATGACTTGGAAAATGTCACATATCAACCAATACCATGACAAGTGTCTATGACTCAACAAGTATTACAACATCAAAGGCTCAATATGTGGTGCAACAAGTTTCTAAGTCCATCATGTCCACTTTCAAGCCTTGGGTTGAGAGTTTCTAGATAAACCATTTTTTAAACATGGAATCATTACACATATCACAATGTGATATGATCATTGTTGGGTCATACGTACCCTCCTAAGAACAACTATCAACTTAGTTTAACTCTTCACTTGCATGCATTTTTCCACATAATACTATATAGTCAAGTGGCTCCCATCAATGGACAATGTCAGTGTTAGACTCAATGGTAGTTTTGTAACATGCACATACTCTTACACACGTTATCATTTGTCAAATCAATAAACAATCATGTGTGTGTATATATACATACATATATATGCATATATATACATAAATACATGTAAATACATCAATATATATATGAATACATACATGCATATACATATACATGTTAGTTATAATTGACATAATGTGACCATACATTTGTTATGGGCTACATAAACAACACAAAGCATACTTTCACTCTAAGCACTTCCTGGACCACTTGCACCACATAGACAAAATAAACCAATAATTGCACCACAAGAGTCACATAGACATACGTGTGCTAGTGCACTCATGTCGATATGTAAACATGGGGAGTAGACAACCTCATCCATGCAACTTTTTATCAACAAAAATATGAGGTGACAAGTATTTGTACTAATGCCCAACCTATATGACCACACAACTATACTGGAAATAATAATCATTTGAAACGTACATTGAAGGTCAAAAGTATGGGGCAATACAACCATCTCCATTTCTAGGATAAATTGGAAAAAAAACATGTTAAAACATTTTGGTTGAGAATTTTTTCACGGTCCTTCACCTAAAAATCCATTTAATTCAAAAGATGATATGAAAGAGTTCTGGAAAAAAATATTATCTAGAGATTGTTTTTTTGCTACATTCTCAAATGCTCAGTTTTGAAAACAACCTCCTTGAAATATAAAATCTCATGTTACCTAAATATTCCCTTTATCCTTAGAAACTGGAGATATCATCACTGTGTATATGAATTCAATGATTTCAATTGAATTAACATTCATAATCATACAAAGTCTAGTTTGTCTCAAGTGCATGGATGAACATAGAGTTAGTATTGGTAGACCCTAAATGATTGTATTTGATATCTACAAATTTCACCCAACATAATCTACCAACACGATAATCCTCAAAAGAATCTTTGTTTTCCACTGACAACAAAATTGAATCCGAAGGGTTTTGACAATAACATTTTATACAAATTTGTTGACTCTTGACTTTGTTGATCTCGATTGGATTGAGAACAAAATAAAAGAACATGCGATATTGCAAAGAGAATGCAAATTTAGTATCAAATCAGAGCATTATAGTGAAAACCAACTTTTATTGATGATCAAATGGTGAAAAATGGTGCAATATAGCTAGCAATACAAAATTGTTAAAATGGTGGCAACTTATCTCTGAGAAGAGATGTGATAATTACACTCATTCACATAAATCCCATAACAAGAAATTGAAACATGCCAATAAAACTTAAGAAGAAAAAACCCTAAAATGTAAGAACCTTAACCTTATCATGATTAGGGTTGAGTGGGAACGTTGAGCTAGACAAGTCTCAGCGATCTAAAAGAAGCGGAGCTTGCCATGATCATATAGTTTTGTTGAATGCTTGGTTTTGGATCTTATTTAGCTTGTTGAAAGATCATTGTAAGAATACTACAAGTCCACCATATATGTGCATCACCACCACTAAAAACGCATTGGAAGGTCTTGAAAAATGCTTCTACAAATCGTGCCTTGAAAACTTTTGAGTTTCAAGGCCACTTTTGACATGACCCTAGATGGCCACCTAGATAATTTTTTGCCCATCACTGATACTTATTTATTGAATCCTAGTTTTCTTTCCCATAGGCCTCAATGTTGAAGCTAGTATTTGATACCATGGATCACATTCTTATATTGTACTCCTAAGGATCGGGGTATATTTGATTTGTGAAAAGGTTATAGAGAACATAGATGAGCATGTAGTTCCTTGCTTATGTCAAAAAGCCATTTGGATAAAAATGGAAGAATGCAAACTCATCATGGATAGCTACTACTTGTTTATCATATACCTCCCTAAGCTCTCTAAGATGAAAAGTGTGTATACTTAAAATTAACTATTATGCATTCAATTACAAATTTATTCTTGACTACAATTTAGTTTGGGGTTCTTAAAAATGTCCAACCAAATTCAATTGCAAATTTATCATGATATAATTTTTATAAACAAAAACATTTTTTCTTGTCCACAAATGATCCAAGAAATTTTTCCAATGAAATAAATAACTCGGGACTCAAGTAATTAAAATACAAAATTTTATAATAGAAAGTTAAAAACAACATAATAAGGAATATGAAATTAAGTTGTCTTCATGAAGATGTATGCATGATGACCTAATGCGTAGAAGCAATTTTTAAATTAGTCATGGATATCAACTATCAATACCACCCCCCCAACTAGGCTATGAAATAGAAAGAGTAAAATTTTCCTACAAGAAACTAATCTCAATCTTGACCCACTACAATGTTACAATAATTAGCTAGATTAAAAACCTACTATGGAACTCTAGACATCTCATCTAGTACTCAATCATCCATTTAGACACCTTCCTCTCAAGCACTCCCTAACAAGGGCTCACACATTTCCCTTCTTTTCATACTCTCCCTCAACAAATCCTTCATTTGCCTTGTTGGCAATTATGAAAAGAAGGTTTATATGAAAATGATTTCCTTTTGGGAGACCTTGGATAGTGGTGTAGCCATGAAAACCTCTCAACCAATCTAACCATTGGAAAAGTCAAGGAATACTTGGCTCTCTTATAGCCCTAAAATGAAATAAGTTACAAAGTAGAAACCATTTCCCCAAGCTCATCTCTCTCTAGAACTCAAGTGGTCCATGCATTTTTCTCAACATAAAGCATAAGTAAAAGGTGATGGAAGAGATTTCATAAATATAGAAAAAGCATGAGCAAAGGGAAAGGATGGACTATACAAGGTGGAAGAGGACATGAAAGCTTCACTAGCTAAAGGAATATTGGGCATAAAAGTAATTCATGTACTTTTGTCTAATTTTCTCACTATTCTCCCTCAATTACACACAAGGATTGGATATCTCCACTAAATAAGAAATCATGTGCTCAAGGGTAAAAATGTATCATGTACTTTTGTCTCTTTGGTCACCCCATGTTTTCCCTTTGTGTTGAGTGCTGCTAACTGCAAGTTTTTATGAGGTGCACTTTCCATTATCTTATATTTCCACTATATCATATAAGTGGTGACAAACTTGAGATGTCAAACTAGGAATTGGTGATATTACTTGACATGTCAAACTAGAAAAATATATAGCTTGACATGTCAAACTAGAAAAATATATACCTTGACATGTCGAATTTGAGATGTCAATCATTGCCTCTGCATTATAAATCTATACAAGCTACATACACCATTACACCATATGAGTGTTTTAAACTTATCCCAAGTGTCCCAATGCCCAACAATATAACCATATCGTTATATTATTTACATAAACTAATCAAGAGCCTTAAGAATACCACTATGAGCACTCCAAAGAAACAATTGAGAGTTCATGGAGTCCCCAGCAATGAGGTTCTTAACCAACGATGCACTAGAGCCTTGGACGGAAGTGGGAAGGTCTAAGGGACTGCATGGAAGAGAAGGGGGATCACATTCCTTGGGTTGTGCAGGTTGAGGGGAAGAGAGCTAGTGGATTAGAATTGTTGTTGGAGTTTGAGACTTGGATTTTGGGTTGTTGTGTGTGGAGAGTGGCCAACAAAGAGGGTCGGACCTCTTTGTGGATTCATATTTCCAGCTCGAGGGTGGATTTTTATTGAAAGAAAATGAAAAGCAAACATATGGGTGGTAGGAACATCCCGTGTACGCATCCAGTTCGTTCAAAATTTAAATATAAGTTATATATTGTATTTTATCATGTTGATTCTACTATGTAAATGTTTATATGAATGTTGTGTGTTTGTTGAATTGTTGCATTCATGTGTTTCTTAATACACTATAAATTCATGTGAATTTTCATGGGTTTGTTGTTGTAACATCCCCCGTCCACCCTTGCCGGGGAAAATGCCACTAACTCAAAACCAAATTGTTCTGAAAACCGGTTGTAACACACCGTGCCACCCAGGTTGGTCATGCTACTTGAAACTATCATACTATGATATATATATATATATATATATATATATATAATGCAATTTTAAACGGACATAAACATTTTGTTCATACACATATTCACGTGGAAGCGACAATAATACATACGTGCAATAAACACGGACAATTTTGATAATATTATAACATATGTACAAGATAAACATCATACAATTAACATAGAATTGCTACTTATCTTTTTATGAGAAGACCACCAACTACATACAGACCTTCCACGAACCTCCCATCCTTAGACCATGCTACTCCAAGCTATCAACAGTGGGTCACCCCCGAGTTGGGACTAAACTCTACACAGAAAAAATGAATCTTAGGCTAGGCTGAGGATACGAGAAGCTTCACAATGCAACAGGAAGGATTCTCTCCAAGGAGCCTACTTACACCCACTTCTCGCAGACTCTCATTCCTCACATGCTTGTCCCACCTCGGTAATATGCACCTTCATTATTCCACAGTCCATTGGTTGCTCCACTTCCCTTCTAGGGCTTCAACAACAGACCGGATCAAGAATTCTCAGAACTCTGTAGTTGTTATTGGACTCCCTCCAAGAGAAATCACTTCCCCAACAAACTCTCACAACTAGAGAGAGTTTCTCACAAGCCTGACAGCCTACTTCTTCAACCATGGGCCTGACAACCCGCCTCTTCAATCCACCATAGAAAAATCGGGTAAGGCAAGGGAATGAATTAGCAAATTACAGAGGTTCACAATGGCGAAAAATACTCTAGTTGCATGCACGTTCAGTGATTGTGTGAACTGGACAAGGGATGGCAAGAATCGTGAGTGAATTCATGAGGAAATATGACAAGCAATGGTCAGAATGGTGAGAATCGTTCGACTGCAGAATTGTGAGAGAGCAAGAATCTTGAGAGAAAACCCCCACAATGGTGAAAATTCCCACATAAATCTACATGTGTCATGGGTGACACTTGTCTCTCTAGGAGCTCGTTCCTCTCCACTTGGAGTTTCTTCCTCTCCCCAAAGGAACTTAGGATAACTGGTTTTATTTCCCAACTTTAGTATTTTCAGGAAATACATTAGAATATTCCTTTGGGTTAAGCCCTCAAGATTATCCCATTTCTCCTAGCCTCTCAGCCCCATCCCTTTCCCTACCCAATGTGTTAGCACCATGTTTTTTATAGTTAGAGTCATAGGTTCGTTCATTTTTTTTATAGTCATGTCTTAGTTATTTGAAATAACAAAGTTTTCCTAAATAAGTCGCAACTCGTGTGTCAAATTTCATGAGGTCAGTGACAAACTAAGGGATGGTTTGAAAAATCGAAAAACAACTTTGGATAAGAGTCGGGAAAAGGGTGTAAGAATTAGTCATGTGTGAATTGTAAGGGTTTATCTTCTGAAATATCGAGTCATGTCAAAAAAGGGGAATTTAGGTACCAAGTCGAGTCAAGTGGCTGGGATCAAGGTAATGTCAGAAGCTATTATGAGCATCATTACCTAATCATGAAGTCAGAAAAGTGAACAATCATGGAACTCCTATCATTTGTACTTTGCACACTTCAAAAGTGTACTTGTTGCACGAGTTTGCTACGCAAATATTCAACCTACTTTCGAACTTCTTGTCGCCGTGGATTTACCGTCCTCTTCCATGATTTCATTCCTTATCCGTTCAAGCATAAATATTGGTCACCCTTCATGCTTCTCCATCACTTTCAGAATTTGTGCGGCGTCCATAGTTCTTTCAACAAAGTTTGGATCCCTTCGTTGGGTAAAATCTATTTGTTGTCAGTTGTATTGTAAGTTTGTTGTTTTGATTTTGTTGTGTCTCCTCCATTGTTTTTAGCCATTGCTTAAAAGTCTTTTTGGAGTTCATTTCAAACTAGATTTTTGGAACGAGTTGTTTCTTCTCAGAGTCAGCCTTCTTCCTTCTGAATTACCTATTGTTGCACTAAGATTTTCGATGCGCCAAGTCTCCCATTGCTCTTTGTTTCCACGCCAAGTTTCCACTACGCCGAAATTTTAGTCACACTTTCTTGCCACGCCAAGTTTTCCCACTGCACCGAATTTTTTTGTTGCACTTTACTGTCGTACCGAATTTCTCATTGCGTTGAATTGTCTATTACTGATTTGTAACCAAATCCACAACTTTATGAGATAGTAGTTTGATTCCTAGCAGCTTAGTATAGCTTTGCTCTCTATATAGGGACTATTTTGATGTAAACAGGCGCAGGCAAAAGTATAGATATTTTGATCCTCTGTGTAATTTCATGAATTTGAAGAAATACAAATGCAGAAGTCTCGAATTCCTTAAGAAAAAGATTCTAATGGTGATGCTCTGAAGTTTGTACCTCTCTTTGTATGTATTTCCTGTGTATTCGTATTCACTTGCACTTCTCTTCTATTTAAATTGGTAATTTTTAAAGTCCATAATTCACCTAAGTGGTGCTCTAGATTGAACCTATTTAAATTTTGTCTATCTTCTCAGCTAAGATCAAAATTCATCCACTGCAGTGCTTTGATTTTGTTGTGTGTTTCTTTTCTTCTTTCTCCCTTCATAATCAAATTAAATATTGAAGTTCATCACCTTGTTTAGACTTTATTCCTCTGAGGAATTCTACCCACCAAGAATTGTTTCTTTGTTTTCAGGGGTTGACTCCATAGCCCTAGAAATACTATCTTTTGTCAGCAAACCTGTTAAAAATCTACCTTGAAATTTTAAATCTAGCCATCAAGAAAAGAAAAATGTCTATTAGAGATCAAGTCTCACAGAGAGCCCTCTCTAGATTAGAAATTCTAGTTTCTAGTCTTAAAGTTGGTTTGTAGGTTACCTTTGTAGATTGTTTTTTCAGTCCAACAATTTACTCAGCGTTAACATTTTGGCGTCGTTGTCAGGGACGAAATTGAAATGTTTCCCTAGGAAGAACAACGTAAATCTTAGATTTGATTCCTAAGGGTAACAGTGAATCAGACACCTTTTTTTGGCTGAATTTTTATTACCCTGGCGACTTCATTTGTAAAGATCAGTAGCATAGTTTTGTGTTTTGAGTAAATAAGAAATCTTGGCTCCTAAGAAAGTCTACACTAGAAGGAACTATGATGTGGAACCTATTGCATATGTTTCTAACCTTGATAATCTCTTGCACAAAACCTCCCAGCCTTAGACCACACCGCTCCAAGCTATCAATAGTGGGTCACCCCCGAACTGGGACTAAAATCCACCCAGGGAAAATGAATCCTAGGCTAGGTTGAGGCTACAGTAAGCTGCACAATACAACAGGAAGGATTCTCTCCAAGGAGTGTACTTACACCCACTGATCACAAACTCTCATTCCACACATGCATGTCCCACCTTGGGAATATGCACATTCATTGTTCCACAGTCCATCGGCTACTCCACTTCCCTTCCAGAGCTTCAATAACAAGTCGGATCAACAATTATCATAGCTCTATAGTTGTTGTTGGACTCCCTCTAGGAGAAATCACTTCCCCAACAAACTCTCTCACCTCGAGAGAGTTGCTCACAAGCATGAAAACCCGCCTCTTCAATCCACCACAACAAAATCGGGTAAGGCAAGGGGACAACTCAGCAAATTACAGAGGTTCATAATGGCGAAAATGGCTCTAGTTACGTGTCCATTCAGTGCTTGCATGAACTAGATAAGGGATTGCAAGAATCGTGAGTGAACTTGTGAGAAAAGATGGCAAGCAATGGTCAGAATGGTGAGAATCGTCCGACTATGGAATCGTGAGAGAACCAGAATCCTGAGAGCAAACCCCCACAACGGTGGAAATTATCACTTAAAGTTGCATGCGTCTTGGGTGACACTTGGCTCTCTAGGAGCTCGTTCCTCTCCACTTGGAGTTTGTTCCTCTCCCCAAAGGAACTTAAGATAACTGGATTTATTTCCCAACTTTAGTATTTTCAGGAAATACATTAGAATATTCCTTTGGGTTAAGCCCTCAAGCTTAGCCCCTTTCTCCAGGCCTCTCAGCCCCATCCCTTTCCCTACCCAGTGGAGCTTAGTCCCCCATAACCCTTTCTTCGTGGTCGGTCTATACGCAACAATGTATTGTATTAATAATCTGCATAATTACATATACAAAATCATACCCATTGGCCTTAACATCTAGTTTATCCGGCCTAATAAACACACAAGCCTATCAGCTTATAATTACTTGGCTCACCAGCCTATAAACATCATTACATTTCATAGGGGCTCGGCCTTGGGGTATTGCAATCCCCTCCCCTTATTGTTGCATTGTCCTTAGTGCAACTCATTTACATAACATCAACAAGATTTTCAAAATATTCAAAAAGAT
The DNA here is from genome assembly GCA_009831015.1 of Picea engelmannii. Taxonomy (NCBI): domain Eukaryota; kingdom Viridiplantae; phylum Streptophyta; class Pinopsida; order Pinales; family Pinaceae; genus Picea; species Picea engelmannii. Next base: position 90,594 of record ML819632.1, read on the forward strand.
GTGGGTATTCTGCCCGCATAGCATCTCCGTGCTCCCATGTTGTGTCCTAAGGACCATACCAGGGATGTTGGACCTTTACAAGCTCTATGGCTCGATTCCAGAGTTGTTTGATTTTCCAGTCCAGAATGCATACCGGATGCACTTGAAAAGCATTTTCTTGATCCACTTGAATCACATTCCAATCAATAACATGATTAGCATTAGGTATATATTTATTAAGCAATGACACATGGAATGCATTATGTATATACATATATGCAGGCAATGCAATCATATAAGCTATTGGACCAATCCTTTCTAGGATTTCAAACGACCCACAATATCTAGCTGCCAACTTGGAATAGTTTCCCAACTTCAGGGAACTTTTGTGGGCTTTAACCTTCTAGAAAACATGATCAACCACTTCAAATTCCTTGTGAGTTGTTTTCTTATCAGCATAGCTTTTTTGCTTGTCTTGGGCAGCCTTTAAATTATGTTTAATCTTCAGCATTTTCCCTTCCATTGAGCAACTCTGGTCCAACTACTAATCTGTAAGTTGGATTGTCCCAACTTATTTCTTCTCAAAATGCTTGTTGAAGTCCTTCCAAGTCACATTTTTCTCCCTGAGGTGTTGTACTTTCACCCGTTGATCCCACCACATGAATGCCTTTCCTTTAAGTTGGTAGATACAAATTATTCCCTCTGCATGAGAAGAATAATTATGAAATTAGAAGTACTTCCTCATGCCTAGCAACCATGTCTCACCATCTTCATCCTTCTTTTTCTCTCCATCAAAAGTAGGAGTTTTGATCTTATTCATTTATCCTTTCAACTCATCCACCCCAGACCTCCTATGCTTCCTGACAGGGGATGTACTTGAGCTACTATGTGCTCCCATATGGGAATGCTTTTGGGAGTGATGTTGATGTCTACTACCACTCCTTGATCTTCCTTTCTTCTTAGGGGTCCCGTGACTTCCTGATTTGTTGAAGCCACTCTCCTTATCCAACTTCTTTTCAATTCTTTCCAGACTCTAAATTAAATTCATGTTGAAGTATTCTTGTTGCTATTTGTCTTTCATAAGACTCTGGACATATGTCTACAATTTTCTGAGGGTCTCAGCCATATTTATGTCTTCCTCCCTTTCTCCTCCATGTCCATTGGAGTTGATTCCTTCCCTATCCAACTGGACATTCAACCCTCTATTTCCATCTTCTTGACTAAAGACTACCTGAGTATCATCCATCACTTATGCACTATGTGTTGACTCTGATCTGACAAATGTTAATTCTGCAAAAAATGTGCAGCCAATGGAACTTTGTCAGGCTAATTGTTCTTAATAATTTCATGGAAACATGAAACATTTTGATTCATTAATATATCAAAGTTTTTTTCTGTTGTTTTCCTGAGAAATTGATTGTTCAGATCAAATTTTTGGGTGAAAATTTATCTTCTATTGTTCATAACCTTTCCAATGGCTGCTTCCATCCTCAATTCTGAGTTTTGAGATTCATTAATATAGCAGACTTCTTTTTTGTTGTTTTCCTAAGAAATTGATTATTCAGATCAAATTTCTGGGTGAAAAGTTATCTTCTATTGTTCACGACCTTTCCAATGGCTGCTTCCATCCTCAATTCTGAGTTTTGAGTTTATGGATCTTTCTCAGTCTGGATTTGGATCTACCCTTCCTAGAATTCTCACAGTTCCCTGAGCCCTTTCCTCTATACTTTTTTCTTCTCTTGTTCTCCATGTTTAACGCATTACCTGATGTCTCACATGTGTTTTTCCGTCGCATTTCATCGCTAAAAATAACACCAACAACATCATCAAATTTTAGAGTGTTTGAACCAGAGACAAAGTTACTTACAACCATGACCAAGTCGCTCCAGCTTTCTAGAAATGAGCACAAGATTAGAAGAGCCCTAACCTCATCATCAAACTCCACTTTTATAGAACTTAGTTGATTAGTAACCGTATTAAATTCATTTAAATGAGTTGCAACAGACCCACCTTCTGACATCTTCATATTAAATAATATATTCATTAGAAATACCTTATTGGACGTCGAGGGTTTTCCATACAGTTTATCCAATGCGTCCATCAGTTCTTTAATTGTCTTTTCTTTTGAAATATTGAAAGCTACTGATGTTGCCAAGCTCAGTCGTATCGTTCCTAGTGCCTTTATGTCAAGAACCTCTAATTCTTCGTTCTTCATGGCCATCGGTTTCTGTGCTATTTCGTCCAATGGTAGGAATAGATCCTTATGATATAAATAATCTTCCATTTGTGTCTTCCATAACTGGTAGTTTTGGTCATTAAATTTCTCGACCCTAAAATTTCAATCTTTCGTCATTGCTCCCACTCGAACCAAAAACCCTCTTTTCTTGCGAGTTATATTTCGCTCTCATACCAGTGCTTAGAAAAACTAGATCGCGGAGTAATAAAATAAAAACAAATACAAAAATAAAACACAAAAAATATACAATACAATAGACACTGATATATGTGGTTCATCCAATGTGGGCTACGTCCATCAAAGAAATTGGCAGGTCCTTCCTTTATTATTATCCAACAAATGAAGGGATACAACCTACAATACACTCGTTGTAACTTTCTCTTATTTCTCTCACAATATCATCTCTCAGAATACAATATTTGCAATAATACAGAGCCGCAATACAATTCTCTCATAAAAGAAGGTTGCCTTCTAGGAAAAAAAAAACTAACATAATCTCTATCGTCAGATCTCTGACTTAATGATGAACGGTCAAGATTCTCTATAAAATTACAATATACATTTACAAGACAATTTTTCCTTTGGGGGCTTCGCCCTCGAATCCTCAACAGAGGACATTGTCCCTAAACCCCACCGGGGGTCCGCTGGCCCCCAGAGCCTGCAAGGGGGGGCAAGCCCCCCTTACAACCCCCCCCCCAGCATGGAGGGTTGTACAGTATTCATGGGGTATAAACATGGTTGAAAACAAAGACCTCTGAATCAAGAAGATAATCAAGCTCCAAAACCAACAATAATGTTGCAAGAGGCAAGCATTATGAGAAGGGATCTCATACGAGAAAATTTGATTTTCCTACATGACATATATTTGAATTAATAATTGAGATTGTTATGATAATATCTCATGATGATTGTATGTGTGTGATACATTTGAATTGATGGATATTGAAGTTGAAAACTTGGGAGGAAGGCTATTGTTAGGGCACTAAAACCCTATGATTGTCAGCGGGTATATACTGCCAAAGAGATTCACATTGTAAGTCAGTGCTCTACTTGCACAAGAACACCTTAGCAAATGATGGATTGCCCAAGGAAATATGTAACAGTGAAAGGGGTCCCTGAGCGTGAAGGGTGAATATAGCAAGAAAGAGATAACTTAATAATGCATATGACATAGTGGATGGAATCATGAGGGTATGTCGAAAAAAAAAAGGTTGAGTTAAATTATTTCCAGTGGAATCTTTGTGAAGCACAAGATAATTATACAGATAAGTATTGGATTATGATTGTAAACTTATTTTTAATACATGTCTATATTTTGGAGTTGATAACTCTTGTGAATATTGTAATTGTTATATGATAAGCATTATAACATGTATGCTTTCATTATGGCTTCATAAGAGCAGTTAAAGAATGAAAACATGAAACAGATACCTAAGGAAACAAAAAAGAAGCACTAGAAGGAAATTGATATCAAGGATTAGAGGACAGAACGAGTAAAGTCTAGTGGACATGTTGTAGCTTGGAAAAAGCAAAGAGGGTGTTGGATAATGTAATGCATGAAGCACACCTACAACTAATTGAGGGTTTGGAGATTTCATTATCACAGCTAGAGTTCTTGGAGCCATAGCTCTAAGACTTCTTGTTCGACCTTATGTTGGAGCCCTAGAGGGAAGTGGTAAATCATGAGGGACTACGGTGCAAAGAAGCAGGTACACTTCTTTGGGTTGTGCAGGTTGAGGGGAATGAGAACTTGTTGGTTGGAATTTCTATGAAAATTAACAAATTGTGAAAGTTGTTGCAGTTGGAGTTCCTAGAGTCGCATCTTCGAGACTTTCCTGATCGATCTATGCTGGAGCCCTGGAGGGGATTGGCACAACCTAAGGGACTATAGTGGAGAGAAGGAGGTACACTTCCTTAGGTAGCGCGGACTAATGGGAATGAGATATTTTTGGTTGGAACTATTTCCAAAATGATGAAATATGTAGGGTTTTGGGCCAAAGTGCATATGTATATGCGTCTTCATCAGAGTGCTTGTGTATATGTGTTTGGACTGGAATGTTTGTTAGCTATTAGGCTGGAGAGCCTATATGTTGATTAAAGTTCGGAGAACCTAGCATTGTAAAATATATGTACACATGTATCATGTTGTGCACTAAGCACAATGAAAAAACAATGGTGACTTTTGTAACTTCGAGCAGGTATTCTCACATGGTCCTAGGTGTTGGTCATGTGGGAATCATCATGGGCACCACATCACACTTTCGGTTTGATGAAAACCCCCTTGGAATGAAGTTGGGGCTTCATGGGTTTGGAAGTGGGATTCGTGGGTTTGTGATGAAGCTTCACACCCACATGTAAGTCTAATTTGATGTTGAATTTGTAGAGGAGCTTCTATGATGACCCTTAAGACTTGTATATAAAGGAAAGAGGTCACTGTGACATTTCATTAGTGGAGTGAAAAGTGTGGAGACATCATGGAGGTAGAAAAAGTGAATAAACACTTATGCTAGGAGGCATGGTGATTTCAGCGAGGTGATTCTATAGTCACGGCAAGTGATTCTTTAGTCGTAGGTGATTCTGTAGCCATATGTGATTCTATAGCCACAAGTTTCGATAGCTGAAGAAAGTTAGTAGTTTTGTAGCCACGACAGTTATGTAGCCACAGGTTTCGGTAGATACTGAAATTCGGTAGTTTTGTCGTTGTGGGTGGCTCTGTAGTTGTAGGTTTCGATAGCTACAGAAAGTGACAGGTTCAGTAGTTGTGGGTGGTTCTATAGTTGTAGGTTTCAGTAGCTACAGAAAGCGACAATTTCGGTAGCCGCAGGTGATTCGACAGCTGCAAACAGTTGGCAGTTCAGTCGCCACAACAGATCTACAGATTGGAATTGTTCTAGGTATTTTGTTGAGGTTATATTTTGCTGATTTATTTTTTTTGAGGATAAGGTTGTCCCCATATTTGGTCAAAGTGCGTTGATCGAGAGGGTTGGTTTTGCCATCGAATTTTCTAAATTTGATAAAAGTTACAGAGAAGAAATTTGTGTCTCAATTGTGTTGATGATTCATCTATGATCTTTGTGTTTCTGCTGCATATAATTTCAATCAATAATTTTCAGTGTAAAATTGTTCAATGATAACCACTAGGGTTTTACTGTTAGCTCACTAGGAAGCAATTTTCAGATCTGAAAATTAATCACACAGAGTTGCATGTGAAAATTGACAAGGTATCAGAAGGGGATCATCTTTGAGACACATAGTTGCTACAGTTGGTTGCAGATTTCTTGTTCTTTTTCTGGGAAGGTCACAAGGGACAGCTCTAAGAGGGAGATACAATGATGATTGCAAGTGGTAATAGGTTAGATGGTTTTGTGTTTGAGACATGGAGCAGAGCATTCGGATGAGAAGTTGTGGACTATTGCAGCTTGGCAGTGTGGTAGGTTGCGAGTTATGGTGGATTGGCAGAGAGATCGGATCACAACAATATGTTGTGTGGCAGATTGTCAACCTTGTTGTTGGACTTCCAATGACTTGTCATGGTGAGTTGTGATGGGTGTGGCTCGGGTTATTTGGCATGGACGCAATGGCCTTATGTGTATGTCATGTTGACGTGATAGAGTGTTCATCGGGCCAGAGAGTTGTACGTTGTTGAGGTATGACGATGTATGAGGTATTTGACCCAGGAGGATGAGGACACTTACAGAGATGAGTTGCAGTGGTCTAGAGTGGACTAGATTGAGTGTCCAATCGCAGCTTGGGACTGTTTCATAGAGAGGACACAAGTTCAGTTATAGCGTGTGCACGGAGAGTTTTGTGACTTGGATAATGGACTTGGGCATAAGTTCATTGGATGATCATGACTTGGGTAAGCAGGATGCTTGCCTTGGAGGATTGCATAGTTCTTATACAGTGGGTACCACTGGCACATGACAGGGACACGGGATTTGTTCATGAGCTTTACAGTGTCTGACTCATGTATGTTCGAGGAGTTTGGTATAAGGACCAGGTAGGTAGTGCAAGGATCTAGTACAGTGTCGTTCTGGATGGAATCAAGGGATGCATTGTGTGTGGAAAGTGTGATATGGGTGCCAGGAGTGTGTTCTCGGCCTTAGGGATTGAGAAGTAGAGCTATGCAATGTTGTTCCGAGATGGACATGTGTTATTGAATGTTGAGTTGGTAGGTCTTCCCAAGTCTTGGGAACCTTTTGTGCAAGAGATTTGTGCACGAGAGACAGTGTCAGGGTTTGATGGGTGTTGGCACAAGGGCAGACCCAGGGTTCAACGCTACAACAACGCATCAATAAAACCCTAACTACCGACCCTTTCGGCAACACCTGCGAAGCATATGAAGTCACACCCGAGGTAGAGGGATGGGTGGTTGCAAGACTCGGATGTCTACAACCTTAGCTGAGACACAGATCTATGATTCTAACACTTAACAGAGCACTTAGCAGTTAATATTCATCAATATTCGGTTCTTAGTAACAACGCAGAGGTACCCTAATTACAGAGTATCGCAGTATGAAACCAAATCCATCATCTAATAACACTTAACATAAAAATAACACATTAGATCTAGCATATTCAAGCACTTAACACATCCACATAGGTCAGATCTAGAATTCATTCACATGATTAGGCACAAAGCAACATCAGATCTATCTAACATTCATCACATAAAAATACATCGATACATCGCACAAAGCAGAGCAACACAACATGTATGTGGTTCACCCCCACCCTAGGGCTACGTCCACCAACTCTTCTTCTTTATTAATGTCTTCAATCGGTTACAGCACACAGTCACCAAAAACCCTTCTGCGCACAGGACAGAAGTTCTGCGCAGCTCACTAGATCCTTCTTCCTTGCATTGTAGCACAAAGCCTTCTATAATCTCTATAATAACTTGCACTTGGCTCTGTAACCCTTCTACAGTCATGCACAAAGCACTACTAGCACTTAGCTTACATCACATAGATAGGCTACCGTCCTCTACTTACTTCGCCTAGACATCTATTTATACATACAAAAGTGGGCCTAAGCGTGGGTAAACCCACGGGCCAACATCCATTTCCCATTACATTGTCCCAAAACCCAAAAAAGGGCCCGAAAGTGGGTCGAGATCCCATGATCTCTGCTTCATCTGTCGCTCCATCTTCGATAGGCTGTCGAAGTCCCAAAAATGGTCAAATATAACCAAGTGTTCCTCAAATCTTGGTCAAGGGCCAACAGGTCCCCAACACTCACCTGTGACTCGTCCCGAGTCACTCTCGTCTAAGCAATTCCACTTCGAACGCCTTGAGATTGGCTCAAGCTGCTTCGATCTGCTGCAATGTTATTGCTTATTGTTCAGTGAACTCTTGAATAAGTGCATCATTGACTAGTCCTTCGAGGCACTGTTCTGCTGTACTCACAACCTGTTCAAGTTCTACTCATTGGCTTTCAAGTTCAGTGAATAATTGACATGCCTTTTCTTGCACTGGTTGAAGTCGTTGAGAGACTTCTGTTACTTTACACTGGAGTGTGCGTACTTACTGTCGAGTCATGCGTTGCTCTAGAAACCTCTTCATTCTCTCAACTGGTGACAAGGCTTTTAGCTGCGCTTGTAACGTGTCTGTTTGTTGTTATGCGTGTTGGAGTTGTGACTCTAACACCTGCAATTCTGGATTTTCCATGAGGTTTTCATACGTCTGGGCGCTTCTAGAGCTCAACTGCTTGTATTCCAAGGAAAAGGTTTTTAGTCGATCAACTGCGCTTCGGGCAGTGGCCTCTCTTAGATCTCTTATTTCTTGAGGTGTCTCAAGCACAGTGCAAAGTTCCAAGTCTGCGATGCGCTACTGAAGTTGTTGGATCACTCCTTCCAGTTGTGCCACCTGTTGTGGAACTCGTTCTTCTATCTAGACTTCGATGATTGTCACGGAGCGAAGGGCTCTGTGAACCCGTTCCTGTACTTCAAGTTGCTTTGTGAGCAATTGTTCCCTGTCTTGTTGTAGCACTGCTTTCTCTTCCTCCCACTTTGCTTGAAGAGCTAGTTTTTCTTGTTCTGCATTACTGCATTGTTCTAGCATATCTTTTTGTGCTTGCACCAAATCTTGGATAGCTTGCGTTGTCTCTTCCTGAGCTCGTCGAAGGCGATCTTCAACTTTATTGGCGATATGGTGCAGTTGGGTTGGCTTATCTCCTGGTTCTTATGTTCCACTTGTTGAGGGTGCAATAGAAATTGTGTGGCTAGATTGTAGTGCCTGTTGCACTTCTCGAAGTTCACCCTTGATTCAGCTGAATACCTCCTCCTGCTTCGCTTCTTGCTTTTTCGCGATCTCCAATGAAGCATCATTCAACGCAGTGACTAAGAAGTCGAAGTCGTCTGAGGTGAGGGTAGTCTTAAACGTAGCCCTGGTGGCTCTGGCTTTCTTTCAGGACGAAGGCTTTGGCGTGGTAACCTTCCTTTTCTTAGTTGGATCCTCTTCGTCTCTAGGCGGAGTAACTTCGCCTTTGTTTTGCTAGACTTTTGTGCCACCTAGTTCTCCACCATCATCTCCCTGCTCAGGTGAGGTCGAAGATGTCTCCACCGATGTGCTATGGACATCATGCACTTCGTCATTTTTCTTCGTTTTACTAAGTCCAGGTGTGTCCAGCATAGTTTCAGGGCTATCCAAATTGGACATCTTTGCGGGGTCCGCTGGAACAAGGAGGTCTACCAACTATTCCTTGGTAATCTCCTCCAAGTCATCTTTTGTCAATTTGTAATATGACTGGAGTTGTTGTTTATGCTCATCAACGCGCGTTGTAATGTAGGTGAAGTGGCGGTCCACGCTGAACTTCATCAAGGGTCTAAACCTGCAAAGTGTGTTCGGGGTGATGCGCGGTGTAGACTGGATTGCGATCTTCAACTGGTTGTAGTAGCCGTGGAAGACAGCATTGCACTGCCACTGTTTTCTCATGTCGCTGGAATACCACATCATACAGAACTTCGCGGCCAATGGTTCGAAGGGTTCTATATACGGGAATGTGGCGCCTTCTGGTAGCTCCCAGGCAATGAAAGCGATCAGTATGATAACCAAACTAAAGTGAAAGTCATACCCTTGGTCTTGCGCTTCTCTGCAATCAATCTCTAGTTGATTGATAAGGCATTGCGCTCAGTTCATCTATAATCCCTCTGCGCACTTCCCTACGAGGTCGACCACGAATCCGGTCACTTGAGTTGGTCTATTCTTACGAACTAACTAGCCCACGATCAGCAAACAGGCAAGGCGCACTGCGCCACTCTGGATATAGGCTACCTTGTAGCCTCGCGTTCCCTTCTCGACATCGCCATAGGTTTCCTTAATTATCTGTGCTAATGCTCGGTCGGAGGTCTTTCCAGGGTAGAACTCCTTTGGATCAGGGCCTTGCATGCTAAGCGCTGTGATCCGATTGATCAAGGTCATATCCACAGTGATGCGTCGGTTTATCCATAGGTATCCTTTGTGATAGCAAGATAGAAGCAACTTTACGCACGCATTCACCTCCTAGTGTCTGCCAAAGTGCGGGATCTTCATAACATTCAGCAATGTAGACTGCGCGAGGCTCTAGGTCCAAGACTGTGGGAAGATCTTCGAGTTCTTTCCCTTCGTCTTCGTTACATACTTGTGCGGGGCAAGCATACTGTAGACTTTCCTGTCGTCAAGGTTGAAGTCACTAAACTTCAACACTATGAGCTTGTCTTGATCGACTCGAACTACGCGCACCCCTTTCGAAAGGTACGCGGTGATCAAAGTATACTCGAAGTCTCTGGGTACACTGTCGCGGTTAATATCATCGCTCAGAGGTGGTATGTAAGTCGACAGAATGCGTGGAATAAGCTTGCCGTTCGCAATGTCGTCTCTGTGCTTTGTTCTCGTCTCTGTCGTTGTTCTAGAAGGTCCTGCTCCGCGAGCAGTTGAGGGAGAAGCTTGGACTCCTCATGTTGATGGCACTTGCACACTTGCAGACATCCTTCTCTCTGACATGACTCTCTAAGTCATTAAGTCAATCAAAACTTTTTCGACTGCTTTCTCTACTGTGTTGAGCTCGTTCGACATACAAGCTCAGGGTCAATTAGATCGGGTGTGAACTGGATTCAGAAACTGTAGTGGAGGGTATGGGAACAAGGCAATGATCACAGTGCAAAATAATCTCAGGCTGTGGGCTCAAGTTCATAGTTAACAAAAGGTATTCTCGGTGCGTGGCACGGCGGACTAAGTAAGAAAGTTAGCAACAGGTATGAGGCATCATTAACTCATGTTCTGTCCGTTATGGTGCGTTCTGATGGTCTAGTGGTGAACCATCAATGTTTTTCGACCCATTCGGAGCGGCAGTCGAACGGTTATATCAGCTTCCAACGACTATATTGCTTTGCCTCGGCGAAGTGGCCTATGTCATTGGTCTAATATCTCGATGAAGTTCAATTTTTGCAAGTTTCCCATTCTGTGAGGTTCCCTCTAAAATATTCTGTAGTATGTCGATCTTAGCTCTCCTTTTACTTAGTGTCCTAGCCTTTTTTCCAGTGAGCTTTGTCTCAAGGATTCTCTTTCCATTTTGATTCTTATTTTCCTTGAACATAGGTACTTCGCGCTGCTGAGATTCTCTCCTAAGACCCAGGGGTAATAATTCTTATTTTTCTAGGACATGTGCTTCGGTCTTCTGTGAGCCTTCTGACATTCTTTCAGCTTCGACATCTGAACCTCTAATGATAAGTGGCTTTGATTTGTTCTCTTGTTCTTGAATCAACTGTGCAATCCTTCTGGTCATGAAATCTGTTAACTCGTCTCTATTGTTCTAAAACTTTTTCTTCTTATTTCTTTCTGGCTTGATCTGTCTTAATCTAAGGTTTTCCAAGTAACATAGTAAACGGGGCATTGTCCTCAATAAACTTGATAATCTCGAAATCTTCTTCTATCGAAGTTCCATTAGCATTCATAGATATATGAGTGAGCTTTCCACATAGGGTCACCAGCTTTCCTCTAAAGATTCATATTCCTCTTAGTGAAGGGATCATAACAGGTCTTCCTATAGCTTCCCAAGTTCTCTTTAGCATGATGTTCACTGGTATTTCTTCATCAAGAACACAGTCAATGTCGAAATCTCGTATTCTTACTTCGATGCATTCTTTTTCTTTAAAGATCTCTGATAACCTAAAATGTCGGTGGTCATTTAGGGTCTCTTTCATCTGTAGTAATACTTTTTCGGATTCTTTCTGAGATTCGGCTATTTCTAGAGCTGTCTTAGGGTTTTCTTCATTCAGATTCATTCTTTCAAGCTTAGCAATCATTCTAGGGCAATCCAACACTTCATGGTCCAAAGCTTTGCAACAGAGACAACTAGGTCTTCCACCCGGGCATTCCTTAACTAGATGGTCTAGTTTTCTACAACTGTAACATAGGGTTAATCCTCTCTTTCTTGTAAATGATCCCCAACCTCTTTTGTACTACGCACTAAGATCATGGTAGCTAGCCTGCAAAAAATTCTTTCTAGGATCCTACATCCATTGGTTAGTCCAAACATTCTTTCTATGCATAGGTATAACATATTTATCATTATTCTTACCAGATCTATTCATATCAAACCTTCTTTCATCTAACAATGCCCTAGTTTTCAAGCTAGGACAGACTCTATCAAGCATACCTAGATCCATATTTTAGAAATAAAAATTTTCACTTATCTTATTTTTACAAAGCATAAAGCTTCCAGATCTAAAAAAAAATAGTTGTTATTACCTCTATCAGAGCACAGAGCTTACAGATCTTACCTCTTTCTGTAGATTTGACCTCTTTTCTTCAGAAACTTCCACTGTAACCTTTCTTAGAGCACAAAGCGTTCACATCTGACGTCTTTTCTTCAGATCTCCCCTTCCTTCTTTATCACAGAGCTTTTTAGATCAAGTGTGCACTAGGGCACAGGTCCACGCACAGAGCTTCCAAAGTTTCAGGACGAATCTTTTCATAAAGCTTCTTCTTTCTCAGTTCCCAGCAATCACAGTTTCAGGTCCCAGCAATGGAACCATTTGTTGACACAAGGGCAGACCCAGGGTTGAACACTACAACAGCGCACCAACAAAACTCTAACTACTGGCCCTTTCGGCAACACCTGTGAAGCAGATGAAGTCTCGCCCGAGGTAGAGGCAGGGGTGGTTGCAGGACTCAGATGTCTGTAACCTTAGCTGGGACACAGATCTGTGATTCTAACACTTAACAGAACACTTAGCAATTAATCTTCATCAATATTCAGTTCTTAGTAACAGCGCAGACGTACCCTAATTACAGAGTATCGCAGGATGCAACCAGATCCATCATCTAATAACACTTAACATAAAAGGAACACATTAGATCTAGCAGATTCAAGCACTAAGCACATCCACATAAGTCAGATCTAGCATTCATTCACATGATTAGGCACAAAGCAACATCAAATCTATATAACATTCATCACATAGAAACACATCGATACATCGCACAAAGCAGAGCAACACAACATGTACGTGGTTCACCCCCACCCTGGGGCTACGTCCACCAACTCTTCATCTTTATTAATGTCTTCAATCGGTTACGATACACAGTCACCAAAAACCCTTCTGCGCACAGGACAGAAGATCTGCACAGCTCGTTAAATCCTTCTTCCTTGCATTGTAGCACAAAGCCTTCTATAATCTCTATAATAACTTGCACTTGCTCTGTAACCCTTCTACAGTCATGCACAGAGCACTACTAGCACTTAAGCTTACATCACATAGATAGGCTACCATCCTCTACTTACTTCGCCTAGACATCTATTTATACATACAAAAGTGGGCCTAAGCGTGGGTAAACCCACGGGCCGACATCCCTTTCCCATTACATTGTCCCAAAACCCAAAAAGGGGCTCGAAAGTGGGCCGAGATCCCATGATCTCTGCTTCGTCTGGCGCTCTATCTTCGACAGGCTGTCGAAGTCCCAAAAATGGTTAAATATGACCAAGTGTTCCTCAAAACTTGGTTAAGGGCCAACAAAAGGATTGGACTCGATTGGTGTCCAGAGAGGATATGTGTCACATACTCACTATGGAAAACAAAAAATTTCGTTGAATTCTCGAGGATCAGAATCCCCGAGATACCTACGGGGGTCTTAGCATAGGCTAGTTCCTTCCTTGTCCATTTCCACGTGATCGTAGGTCGCGACCACAGGCCGAACAAGTATGGCGTTCTTTCGCTTTTCGCGACTCAGTACTACCAGAGCGTCGACTCTTTCGACTCTGCAAACCCCGACACGGCTAGCAAGTGGCGGGTTTCTCCCTTGGGGTCTTGTCCACATGACCTTGTCCCATGTCTACACGCTTAAGTCAGCCAAGGGCTTATCGACTTTTTGTGATTCGGGGAAATGCGATACATGACTTCCCTTTGACACTTTTCGCTACTTGCAACCTCGCAGGTTGAAGCGTTGAGCTCTCGTGCTCTTCTTCTGCGAAATCCCGAGACACGAAAGTCAGCAATGGTTGACTTCCTCTTTGCACTTCTCGCAACTCGCAACCTCGTGAGTTGGAGCGTTGAGCCTTCGTGCTCCTATCTCGCGAATCTCCGAGACGCGAGAAGTCAATAGAGTGTTGACCCCTTTCCGGGGCGACGCGTGCCCACCTGTCAATCACACGGGCCCCACCTGATGGATGTGCCATGTGTTCTCACGAGCCTCAACTCTCGGCACTTCACGACTTCTACAGTCGAAACTGACCCCTTCCAACCTCCGAACCCCCGAACTCCCGATATACGATATCACCACGGAGTTCTGATCCAACGGTCCTCCCGTTCCTGGATTCAACGGTTCAGATTTTTCTCGCCACTTCGCACTTCGCGACTTCATGAGTTGGAGCACCCAACTCTTGTGCTCTCTTCTTGCGAAACCCCGAGATGCGATATACCAAACTCAGACCTCTTCGGGACTGCACCGATCCTAACCGCCTTGCAACTCTGCAAGATCCAACAACTATCGGTTGTTCGCCACTTCTATCTCGAAGTGTCTCTACCGTCCATACAGCTTCTCTCATGGTTGCTTCTATGGCTTAACTCCCTCGCAACTCAGTGCGATCCAACGGCCCACGACAATTCGGCACTTCTCCACGAAGTCTCTCTGTCGTCCGTTTCTACTTTCTTTTGCGCGCGTCTGGACGTACTTCTTCGACGACCCAGATCTATTTCACTCCAACTGATCTAACGACAGTTGTAGCTCCTCCTTGAACATGCGCTTCTCTTCCTTCTCCTTGGAAGATTTCTTAAGTATCAAAGGTCTCGACCTTTGCCTCTCCTCTGCGACCTTTGCAGCTAAGGCTCTGTGCTCAAAATGGCACTATCCCTCCCGAGCTTCTCCTCTCTAAAATCGTGAAAGATTTCCTCGACCTCTATGATTCCTACAGGGTCTGTGTACACGACAAGGTGTTGTATGTCCCCCTCAGATGGACGGCTGCGATTCTCTCGCGACTTCACCACCTGCGAAGTCGAAAGACTTCCCTCCATGACTCTCGATGTCCGAATCCCCGATATGGGTGATTTCGCGACACAAGTCCTCCCTCCAACGGACGGCTCAGGTTCTTTCGCTATTTCGGGACATCTGATGTCGAGTGCCTGGACTCTCGTCCTCCGGACTCCCGAACTCCCGAATCCCGATACGAACTCTTTCTCAAGACTTTCGCTTCTATTGTTCTTCGCGTGAGGTTTAAATCTCGTGCAACTCTCGACAAATCCAACGTCTGTCGGTTGTTTAGACCAAGATCTGACGGCTCAGACCTGTCTCTCCATTTCGTCGTTCCTAAGCTGCCTGGACATGAATCCACGGTCCAGATTCTTTCATGGACCCTGGGGATCTACGGTTCTGATTTATTCGCTACTCGCGAAGATAAAGAAAAAAAGGTTATGGCATTTACCGCCCTCGTTTATTCCTTCAATCTAACAGTCGTGAATAACCGCAGATCTTCCGACAAGATCTCATCCGTTGATTGATACTTATTCTTTGAATCCTCAAGGGATTCTGCGACTTCTGTGCCTCTGCAGAGTCTTTGCATACAAAGTGCCACCTCTTCTGAGCTTTTCAAATAGGGTGTCTCTATGGGGAGGTTTAACCAGGGTATCACCTGAGACGGATAAGGGTATAGATTTCCTGAGAAACGGGTTGAATTATGAATTTGATTCAATGTGCGTATATACATATAAATCTATTTATAAACATAAGCCATATGTGGCCCTTCCATTATAAGCATGCAACCACCATTCCTGAATCAAAACACTACACAGGCAGTCTTATACTCAAACCATTCATAAAACTGCGCAGACTAAGAGCATATATGTCAGCATATAAATTTCACGATGCAAAATGTAAAACACTTATCAGAAATAGCACCAGAGGTGAGTGCAACTGCTAAGAGGGGTGCTCGTTTCCACCCAACCGTAGGCTCAGCGATTCCGATAGGATTTACCACTAGCCACCCCCGAGCTGAGACCACGATGCTGCGAGACTGCGTCTCTGTTTGCCAGTGACCGAAAAATGGTTAAATATGACCAAGTGTTCCTCAAAACTTGGTCAAGGGCCAACAATAGGATTGGACTCGATTGGTATCCAGAGAGGATATGTGTCACATACTCACTAAGGAAAACAAAAATTTTCGTCGAATTTTCGAGGATCAGAATCCCTGAGATACCTACGGGGGTCTTAGCATAGGCTAGTTCCTTCCTTGTCCATTTCCACATGATCGTAGGTCGCGACCACAAGCCGAACAAGTATGGCGTTCTTTCGCTCTTCGCGACTCAGTACTACCAGAGCGTCGACTCTTTCGACTCTGCAAACCCCGACACGGCGAAGCGCCGAACCCCGACACGGCTAGCGAGTGGCAGGTTTCCCCCTTGGGGTTTTGTCCACATGACCCTGTCCCGTGTCTACACGCTTAAGCCAGCTAAGCGCTTATCGACTTTTTGCGATTCGGAGAAATGCGATACATGACTTTCCTTTAACACTTTTCGCTACTCGCAACCTCGCAGGTTGAAGCATCGAGCTCTCGTGCTCTTCTTCTCCGAAATCCCGAGACATAAAAATCAGCAATGGTTGACTTCCTCTTTGCACTTCTCGCAACTCGCAACCTCGTAAGTTGGAGCGTTGAGCCTTCGTGCTCCTATCTTGCGAATCTCCGAGATGCGTGAAGTCAACAGAGTGTTGACCCCTTTCCGAGGCGACGCGTGCCCACCTGTCAATTGCGCGGGCCCCACCTGATGGATGTGCCATGTGTTCTCACGAGCCTCAACTCTCGGCACTTCACGACTTCTACGGTCGAAAGTGACCCCTTCCAACCTCCAAACCCCCGAACTTCCGATATACGATATCACCACGGAGTTCTGATCCAATGGTCCTCCCGTTCCTGGATTCAACGGTTCAGATTTTTCTCCTTGCCACTTCGCACTTCACGACTTCGTGAGTTGGAGCACCCAACTCTTGCGCTCTCTTCTTGCGAAACCCAGAGATGCGAGATACCAAACTCAGACCTCTTCGGGACTGCACCGATCCTAACCGCCTTGCAACTCTGCAAGATCCAACAACTATCGGTTGTTCGCCACTTCTATCTCGAAGTGTCTCTACCGTCCATACAGCTTCTCTCATGGCTGCTTCTACGGCTTAACTCCCCCGCAACTCGGTGCGATCCAACGGCCCACGACAATTCGGCACTTCTCCACGAAGTCTCTCTGTCGTCTGTTTCTGCTTTCTTCTGCGCACGTCTAGATGTACTTCTTCGACAACCCAGATCTATTTCACTCCAGCTGATCTAACGGCAGTTGTAGCTCCTCCTTGAACATACGCTTCTCTTCCTTCTCCTTGGAAGATTTCTTAAGTATCAAAGGTCTCGACCTTTGCCTCTCCTCTGCGACCTTTGCAGCTAAGACTCTGTGCTCAAAATGGCACTATCTCTCCCGAGCTTCTCCTCTCTAAAATCGTGAAAGATTTCCTCAACCTCTATGATTCCTACAGGGTCTGTGTACACGACAAGGTGTTGTTTGTCCCCCTCAGATGGACAGCGGCGATTCTCTCGCGACTTCACCACCCGCGAAGTCGAAAGACTTCCCTCTATGACTCCCGATGTTCGAATTCCCGATATGGGTGATTTCGTGACACGTGTCCTCCCTCCAACGGACGGCCCTGGTTCTTTCGCTATTTCGGGACTTCTGAGGTCGAGTGCCTGGACTCTCGTCCTCCGGACTCTCGAACTCCTGAATCCCGATACGAACTCTTTCTCAGGACTTTCGCTTCGGATGTTCTTCACGTGAGGTTTAAATCTCGTGCAACTCTCGACAGATCCAACGTCTGTCGGCTGTTTAGACCAAGATCTGACGGCTCAGACCTGTCTCTCCATTTCGTCGTTCCTAAGCTGCCTGGACACGAATCCACGGTCTAGATTCTTTCACGGACCCTGGGGATCTACGGTTCTGATTTCTTAACTACTCGCGAAGATAAAGAAAAAAGGGTTAAGGCATTTAACACCCTCGTTTATTCCTTCAATCTAACGGTCGTGAATAACCGCAGATCTTCCGACAAGATCTCATCCATTGATCGATACTTATTCTTCGAATCCTCAAGGGATTCTGCGACTTCTACGCCTCTGCAGAGTCTTTTCATACAAAGTGTTACCTCTTCTGAGCTTTTCAAATAGGGTGTCTCTATCGGGAGGTTTATCCAGGGTATCACCTGAGACGGATAAGGGTATAGATTTCCTGAGAAACGAGTTGAATTATGAATTTGATTCAATGTGCGTATATACATATAAATCTATTTATAAACATAAGACATACATGGCCCTTCCATTATAAGCATGCAACCACCATTCCTGAATCAAAACACTACACAGGCAGTCTTATACTCAAACCATTCATAAAACTGCACAGACTAAGAGCATATATGTCGGCATATAAATTTCACGATGCAAGATATAAAACACTTATCAGAAATAGCACCAGAGGTGAGTGCAACTGCTAAGAGGGGTGCTCGTTTCCACCCAACCGTAGGCTTAGCGATTCCGATAGGATTTACCACTAGCCACCCCCGAGCTGAGACCACGATGCTGCGAGACTGCGTCTCTGTTTGCCAGTGACCGAGAACAAGAGTTACTCTCCCCCTTCTTTGCTATCACTCACTCTGTGTTTTCCAGAGTTCTCTTCCTCCCCTCGCGTCTGCCCCCTTCTCGCTTCTCCCTCACGCCTTTTTCCTCTTGAAAGGTTACGTGGGGCACAATTTTCCTCGCACTGGTCAGGCCTGACAGCTCTACGGATGGGCGCTTCACCCCCCCCCATCCCTCATTACTCATGAGGAGACATCTACCTACCAATCTTAGCGAGTCATTTAATTCGGGGCCAACGATCCGCTCTTGGTTCTCCGGGCCAATGAAGTCCAAATACGGTATTGGTTTCGGTGGAAGTTAACGCCACCTTTCCAGGTGCCTTCCACCACCTTTCTTCAGCCATCATGGTCTCTTTTTCAGCATATCCCCTCCCAGTAGTCCTGCAATATATATATATATATATATAATATTATTCACATTCATCGACCTTTTTCACAAGGTCCATTCATATCACACATTCACATTTTTGAGTTTGCCACAGTTCTTGGCCAGTATAGTTATTTTTACAAACTGGGGGAAACAAGGTGTTACAATTCCCTCCCCCTTAAAGGAACATCGTCCTCGATGTTCTTATCTATCAACATGACATGCATGTACAGAAGTAAACAAAATCGGATATGTCTGTCTCATGGCATCCTCCATTTCCCATGTAGCATCATCTGGGCCAAAATGTCTCCACTGCACCTTGACCTGTGCAATGGTTCGGTTCCGGAGCGAGGTTTCCTTTCTGTCCAATATGCACTGAGGTTCTGGTAGAAATTCTCCCTCCGGTTCCACCTGAATCACAGAGCAGTCAATTATATGATTAGCATCATGTACATATTTCTTCAATAATGAAACATGGAAAACATTATGTGCTTTTACTGTGGGAGGAAGTGTTGGGCCAAAATGTCTCCACTGCACCTTGACCTGTGCAATGGTTCGGTTCCAGAGCGAGGTTTCCTTTCTGTCCAGTATGCACTGAGGTTCTGGTAGAAATTCTCCCTCCGGTTCCACCTGAATCACAGACCAGTCAATTATATGATTAGCATCATGTACATATTTCTTCAATAATGAAACATGGAAAACATTATGTGCTTTTACTGTGGGAGGAAGTGCTAGCCTATAGATTACAGGTCCCAATCTATCTAGAACCTCAAAGGGTCCACAATACCGAGGTGCCAACTTGGCATAAGCTCCCATTTTCAGGGAACTCTTCCTGGGCCTAACTCTGAGATATACATGGCCTCCCGTCTTGAACTCTCTTGGAGTTCTCTTTTGGTCGGCATAACTTTTCTGTTGGTTCTGAGCGACTTTCAGGTTTTATTTTATCTGAGTCACATGTTGTTCTATTTCTTTCAACATGTCGGGTCCAAAATAAATCCTGTTTACGGGATTACTCCAGCTGACTGGAGTGTTGCACGGTCTACCATAGAGGACTTCGAAGGGACTCATCTTTAAGGATGCTTGGTAGCTGTTGTTATAGGCCAATTCTACCAGTGGCAGGTAGTCTTCCCACTTATTGGGTTGATGCATTACATGCATCCTTAACATATCTTCTAGTATTTGATTCACTCTTTCTGTCTATCCGTCGGTTTGAGGGTGATAGGTGGTGTTAAACAACAACTTGGTCTCTAAACCAGCCATCAGTGATTTCCAAAAGTTGGAAGTAAATTTCGTGTCTCTGTCAGACACGATCTCTTTCGGCATACCATGTAGTCTGAATATCTCTTTCATGAATACCTGGGCGATATCGATTGCCTTACAGGTCGACTTGACGGGGATGAAGTGAGCAGACTTGCTCAATTTATCCACCACCACCATACTGGTGTCATTCTGTTTGGTTGAGGTTGGTAATCCAGTAATGAAATCCATGGAGATGGTTTCCCATTTCCACTCTGGGATTAGTAAAGGTTGCAATAATCCTGCTGGGTGTCGATGTTCTTCTTTAACCTGTTGGCACTCTATGCATTTGGCTAGGTACTTGGCTATGTCTTTCCTCAATCCAGGCCAATAAAATTGTCTCATGGTGGCAGTGATCATTTTCTGGTATCCTGGATGACCCGAGTAGGGTCTTTTATGTAGTTCATCCATAATGAACCTCTTCAAGTCGTCACAATCTGGGATGCTTCTGTAACTGAGCAGACCTCCTTCGGTCTTCTGGTAGCCTTCATATTTTACTCCGACGGGTTCTTGCTATAGGTACATGGTCACCGTCTGGACGAAGGGATCTATTTCTTGTGCATTTATGATTCTTTCCTTGACATCTGTCTCGTAGGTGCTCATCGCTGCCAGGTGAATTGTTTTCATACTTCTGCTAAAGGCATCGGCCACCCTATTTTCCTTTCCTTTAATGTGTTTGATTTCGAAATCAAACTCGCTGAGGAGGGCCATCCACCTAGCTTGTCTAGCATTGAGCTTTGGTGGATCAAACAGGTATCGCAATCCACAGTAATCTGTCATAAGTACAAATTTTCTTCCCATGAGGTAATGCCTCCACATTTTCAAGGCATGCACTATGGCAGCCAGTTCTAGATCATGGGTCACATAGTTGACTTCATGCTCGTTCAATTTTCAGGATTCATAACAGATCACACTTCCTTTATGCATAAGGACTCCTCCGAGCCCGCCCTTACAGGCATCTGTGCACACGAGGAAGTCAGCTTCTGAATCGGCGATCTTCAGCACAGGCGCATGGGTCAGTAGATGTTTCAGGGTTTGAAATCTTTCTTCACATTTCTGTGTCCACAGGAATTTTGTCCCCTTCTTCTAGAGGGCAGTGATTGGACAACCAATCTTAGAGAATCCTTTTATAAATCTCCTATAGTATCCTGCTAATCCCATAAAGGATCTGATGTCCGAAACATCCTTTGGGGTAGGCCATTCCATGATAGACCTGATTTTGTTAGGGTCTACCGCTACTCCTTCGGAGAGAACATGGCCTAAGTAATGTATTTGCTTCTAGAAGAATTCACATTTGTTGAATTTGGCATAGAGCTGATGTTCTCTAAGCACTTGCAGCACAAGTCTAAGATGTTCTTCATGCTCTTTTCTGTTCTTGGAGTAAATTAATATATCGTCAATAAAGATAAGCACAAATTTGTCTAGGAACTTGCTAAGTACATTGTTCGTCAAGCACATAAAAGTGGCAGGGGCATTGGTCAACCCAAATGGCACCACCACAAACTCATAGTGACCATACCTCGTTCGGAAAGCAATTTTATGGATGTCTTCACCCTTGATTCGGACTTGATGGTATCCCGACCTCAAATCATTTTTGAAAAAATAGACGCACCCCCCAATTGATCGAACAGGTCATCGATCTTGGGCAAGGGGTACTTGTTCTTTATGGTTACCTTATTGAGTTGCCTATAATATATACACAGTCTAAGGGTACCGTCCTTCTTTTTCACGAACAGGGCTGGTGCTCCCCACGGAGACACGCTGGGTCGAATATAGCCTTTATCCATCATTTCCTTTAATTGCATATTGAATTCAACCAACTCGAGTGTGCTCATCTGGTAGGGTGTCCTAGACACCAGCACCGCTCCTGGTGCAAGTTCTATTGAGAAGTCTATGTCTCTTCTCGACGGTAAACCCGATACCTCTTCTGGAAACACATCTCTATATTCTTTCAGAATAGGGTGATCGTCAGAGCTTGGTTTGTCACCTTCGATTGTTTTCAACACATGTATTACATATAGGGGACATCCCTTTCGACAATACTTTCTCATTTGCAGAGCTGATATTTGTCTCACTGAGACAGGTTTTCAGATCCCTTGAAGGGTTATCTTTTTCCCTTCTTTACTTAACACATTCTAAGGTTTTATGGTAACAGTCCAATCTGACTTTATGGGCGGCTAGCCAGTCTATACTAATCAGCAGATCATACGATCCCAAGGGTAATAAGTTAAGGGTTGTTTGGGTGGGGAATTCACCCAACATTAATTGGCAGGCTGGTATGACCTTTGTTATCCTCCTTTTGGTGCCAGTGGCTATCTGTATCAACCATGGCTTGGTATGTTTTTGTGGCTGTAGTTTACATTTATCTACAGCCTTAGGGGCTACATAACTCAAATTTGAACCAGGGTCAATCAGAACAGACACTAAATGATTGGAAATCATACCTTCTATTTCCACCACTGAAGCTTGGTGGTCGGCTTGGTTATTATCCAAGGCTGCATAAATTTGTGGCACACTCCTGGCCACATCATTGACGGTAGTAGCTTCCTGTATGTTATAAATTCTCTGACTATTCTGTTGTCGGTGTGGGCAGTCTCTCAGGAGATGTTCTTCTCTGCAACCCCAGCATTTCAAATGTTCTCTCTTTGGGTTATCAGTCTTCACTGATATGGGTCCAAAAGTTTTATTTCCGCTCAAGGAGAGAAAATTCTGCTGGTGCATACTCCGGGCTGGAAAGTTCATTCTTGGGTTCTTCTTGTAGTTCTTAAATCTTGGGGATTTAATTCCCCTTTTCTGAAATCTTGAACCATTCCTCCGTTTCCATCCTTCGCGAGGTTCTGCTCGATGCCCAAACTGTTCATGACAATAGGTTGTCTTTCGAATAATGTCTTCTAGAGTCTTTGGCTCATCAAATTCAATTCTATTCCGATAGTCCTTAGGTAGTCCACTGATGAAATTTTGCACCTTTGCCTTTTTCGCCTTGATATAGGGTACATACCTCAACAAATCGAGGAATTTGTTGACATATTCTTCTATAGTAAGTTGTCCCAATTTGAGTTCATAAAACTCTTTAGTCTTTTCGTCGAAATATTTTTCCGACAGATACTTCTTCCGAAAGTATTTCTCAAATCGTTCCCAAGACAGGTCCTCTTCGCGAACCCCTTTCATATTCTTAAAATCTTTTCACCAAATGGAAACCTTTCCGTTCAAATTGAAAGTGGTCACTCGGGCCTTCATATTTTCTGAAAAGTCATGGACTCTGAAATACTTCTTTAGCCCAAGCAGCCAAGCCTATGTTTCCTCTCCCTTCTTTATTTCACCGTCGAAGGAGGGTGGTTTGGCCTTTCTGAATTCTTCGAATTTTCGACCTTTGGAAGACTTTTGTTTCTTCTGTTTTCTTCGGGGATAAGAACTGGTTCTGTTACTAGAAGAGCCTTTTGAATCGCCATCTTCCTTCTCAGAGGAATTATCCAACGCTTGTCCTTTACCTCTGGGGTGGACCTTTTTCGAGGTGCTCCTCTCAATGTGGCCACTGATATGACCATGTTTCTGAGTTTCAGGTTCATGATGCATTTGTCTTTGTAGATCGAATAAACTCTGCAGTAAAACTGCGTTAATTTCTGTTTGTTTTTCTTGTTCTTTCATCATCCTTTCATTGTCAGCCTTGCAGCTTTGTAATTCGACCATGAGACTCCTCATAGTCTCGACTAGATCTGGAGGGGTCCCTGCTGCCCTCCTTTCATCAAACTCTTCGTCTCTATTGTGGGAGCCTTCTCCCACTTCATGGTGAGTCACCATACTATGCGTTGATATTTTCCTGCGGTTGATCTTCCGCTTGTGTGCAAAAGGAAAAACGCTAGTTGTTAGTCAATATTTATATTTATTTACAACCAGTACATAATTTATATTTTCACATGTACACACACACAATAGGGGTTTTTCATTCTTAACTTCGTCTTTTGATTAGGAAGGTTAAGACAGGGGGTTACTCTTTTTAAGAGTGTTCTGAACGGAGCTTCTGCGCAACTCGTTCATGAGCCCAAGCAGGCCAAGTGTTGTAACCATGCTCTGATACCAATTTGTCACATACCCACTAAGGAAAACAAAAATTTTCGTCGAATTCTCAAGGATCAGAATCCCCGAGATACCTACGGGGGTCTTAGCATAGGCTAGTTCCTTCCTTGTCCATTTCCATGTGATCGTGGATCACGACCACAGGCTGAACAAGTATGGCATTCTTTCTCTCTTCGCGACTTAGTACTACCAGAGCGTCGAGTCTTTCGACTCTGCAAACCCCGACACGGCGAAGCACCGAACCCCGACAGAGCTAGCGAGTGGCAGGTTTCCCCCTTGGGGTCTTATCCACATGACCCTGTCTAGTGTCTACACGCTTAAGCCAGCCAAGCGCTTATCGACTTTTCACGATTCGGGGAAATGCGATACATGACTTCCCTTTGACACTTTTCGCTACTCGCAACCTTGCAGGTTGAAGCGTCGAGCTCTCGTGCTCTTCTTCTCCGAAATCCTGAGACGCGAAAGTCAGCAATGGTTGACTTACTCTTTGCACTTCTTGCAACTCGCAACCTCGCGAGTTGGAGCGTTGAACCTTCGTGCTCCTATCTCGCGAATCTCTGAGACGCGCGAAGTCAACAGAGTGTTGACCCCTTTCCGGGTGACGTGTGTCCACCTGTCAATCGCACAGGCCCCACCTGATGGATGTGCCACGTGTTCTCACGAGCCTCGGCTCTTGGCACTTCGCGACTTCTACGGTCGAAAGTGACCCCTTCCAACCTCCGAACCCCTGAACTCTCGATATACGATATCACCATGGAGTTCTGATCCAACAGTCCTCCCGTTCCTGGATCCATCGGTTTAGATTTTTCTCCTCGCCACTTCGCACTTCACGACTTTGTGAGTTGGAGCACCCAACTCTTGTGCTCTCTTCTTGCGAAACCCCGAAATGCGAGATCCTAAACTCAGACCTCTTCGGGACTGCACTGATCATAACCGCCTTACAACTCTGCAATATCCAACGGCTATTAGTTGTTCGCCACTTCTATCTCGAAATGTCTCCACCGTCCATACAGCTTCTCTCATGGCTTCTTCTACGGCTTAACTCCCTCACAACTCAGTGCGATCCAACGGCCCACGACAATTCGACACTTCTCCACGAAGTCTCTCTGCCGTCCATTTCTGCTTTCTTCTACGCGCGTCTGGACGTACTTCTTTGACGACCAAGATCTATTTCGCTCCAGCTGATCTAACGACAGTTGTAGCTCCTCCTTGAACATGCGCTTCTCTTCCTTCTCCTTGGAAGATTTCTTAAGTATCAAAGGTCTCAACCTTTGCCTCTCCTCTGCGACCTTTGCAACTAAGGCTCTATGCTCAAAATGGCACTATCCCTCCCGAGCTTCTCCTCTCTGAAACCGTGGAAGATTTCCTCGACCTCTGTGATTCCTACAGGGTCTGTGTACACGACAAGGTGTTGCCTGTCCCCCTCAGATGGACGGCTGCGATTCTCTCGCGACTTCGCCACTTGCGAAGTCGAAAGACTTCCCTCTATGACTCCCGATGTCTGAATCCTCGATATGGGTGATTTCGCGACACGTGTCCTCCCTCCAACGGACGGCTCAGGTTCTTTCGCTATTTCAAGACTTCTGATGTCGAGTGCCTGGACTCTCATCCTTCGGACTCCTGAACTCCCGAATGCCGAAATCTCAATACGAACTGCTTCTCGGGACTTTCGCTTCTGTTGTTATTTGCGTGAGGTTTAAACCTCGTGCAACTCTCGACAGATCCAACGTCTATCGGATGTTTAGACCAAAATCTGACGGCTCAGACCTGTCTCTCCATTTCACCGTTCCTAAGCTACCTGGACACGAATCCACAGTCCAGATTCTTTCACGGACCCTGGAGATCTACGTGTAAGAATATAAAAGATGGTGTGCTCATTTTACCATTGACGATACCCTCGTCACCAACCACAGGCCGAAGCCTCCCTCCGAGCACCTTAACCTTGACCTGAGAATTCCTCCGGGAGCAAACCCTAGGCTAGATAGCCAAACAAAGAGTAGCGCATCAATCCCCAAGGATAGCGCATCACAAAAGACTGATCAAATGTTCCAAACCCTAGCCAAGAGATATCCAAGCCAATACTAAAACTAACTGTTGTTGCAGCTGCACCTGCGACCCTCCTCTAAACCTGCGCACCAACTGCAACTGCAGTGCGCACCAACTGGGAAACTGCAATTTTGAGATGCTGTCAAATGAGAACTGGCGCCCTGTATTTATAGTAATCCTGCCAGTTTGCTGCGGTCGACTTCTCCTTCTGGGTATGTGTCTGTTCAGTATATTATTATTAATTATGGTTGACTTCTTCTCTTGGAGGCTAATAGCCTAATATAAATTTTCTTCTTGAGCCGACAAGGCTTCTAGGGTTATTAGCCAACTCATTAGGGTTTCTCTTGCT
>ML819632.1:135545-166045 GCA_009831015.1 Picea engelmannii
ATGATGTATACTATCCATTCATGGGTGTTGTATATGCATGTGCATTTTCCTTCATGTCCAAATACCTTTATCAATCTTGCGGTCCAAAACCCATGACTAGGGTTGACATCAATGACAACAATCAATCTTCCAACAATATATGCATAATATTAAACAGGAACATGACCCCAACATGTACAGGGAAATGAGTTAATTTAAAAAAAAAATACAAAATTCAAAAAACAACACTAAACATTGAAGATCACCATAGAACAACCTCAAATATTTTATATTCAGATAAACTGGGTTACAAAATACATTTGAGAATATTTCCCAAAATAGTTGTCTTGGAATTTGTAAAAAAATATATAGTTCAGTACATATTCTGTGAAATATAAATGTGTTTTTCATAAAGACTGGGATTGGGGCTCCTGCGGACTACAAAGCAAAGATGTACAAGAATCAAGTTTGTAGAAAAAAGAAACTCGGCGATGGAAAACAGCAAGTCCTGGCAAGAAGAAAGAGAAAATTGTCAGTCCTCGATTAAAGATTTGTATTTAAAGAAATTGAGTAACTGGATGAAGACATCGACAAAGACAGAAGAATGTGATCAGTATCAACTTACTATGATGATGTCCCATGCCTTGTCATTTGCTCGTTGATGTCATTTTATGGCTTTCCTCGGTGGTTATGGGAACCGTGTGAAGTGTCATTTGCCCTTCATTGGTAATCTTGCCAGCAAACTTTTTGAACCACTCTTCGATGTAGCTCCTCATGGGCGCCACTTTTATTTCATGCTGGATTTTTATATTGAAGAATTCACTTTCCAAGTCCCTTAGATCAATAGATAGGTTGTGCAATGCTTCTTGAATATCTTGATTTTTAATTGAATAACCGACTAGCCATTTTTTCACATCATCTTCACCATATTCAAGAATGCCATAGAAATTTTCAAATGACAGTGTTTTATAGGTCTGAACTTGATCATCAAATGCTTGCTTGGCTAAAAACAACGAGTTGAATATCAATTTTGGGTCTTGGACTTCATCAGTGCTTCCAACTAGATCTATCTTAGTTAACTTCTTGAATAGTTTGTCTCTTCTAGATATGGCCTGGCTACATGCTTGAATGATGCCATTCAGGGCTTTTACCTTTTCTTTCCAGCATGCGTTTAGTTGGTCTATTTGGTCCGGGGAAGGGAGATCCTCCTCTCTTCTTCTAAATTCTGTCATACCAATAACTTTAACACTAAATGGTACAACTGCATCGAGGTAGAAACATTGCTCGTTCTTGAGATCTGCTTGCAGATACTCATGAAAAGCATGCGCTCTTGTTCCAAAAGAGACCATACTCTTTGACATCTCCCAAGCTTCTGTTATTAATTCCATTATTCTCTTTATATTCTTTTCCACATAGCCTCGGGCTGATGTGAGAACGCTTGTTGATCCTTTTAAATTTTCCGCAGGTGCGGTGGGCCCTATCATTGCCAAAGGAGTAGCAAACAGTGGAAGAGGCATTAGAGCTCCCTCCAATTCTTTGATTCACTCCTTTAACTTGACGTTCTCCACCTCAAGGCCGCTAATAGAGTTGTCTAGAGCATCTCCAGTTGCTCGGTGTATCTGGGAGATCTGGGAAGGATGCATGTTCCGTAGGTTCATCTCTAAATGACATTTCCCTTTCTTATTCTTTACATCTCTCTTTTCAAAAACCAATTTTTTGGATTCACTGTCAAAAATGATGCTCTGAAATGCAAAAGACTCTTCTTTGTTCAAGGTATCGGTCCCAATTATTTCCATCTCAGGATTATGTGGAGAAGTGCTCTCTAGTTGGTCGTCGTCGGGGAACATTTTGTCAATGTCAATTTCTAGTTCCATATCTTTGAGGGAGAGATCGTGGATATCAATTTCTCCCCCCGGTCCCTCCGGTTCTTGCACTATTATTTTCCGTTTTATGCTTGCGGAAAGTTTGTGAGAACTTTCAATTTTGTCGGAGGGAGGGTTCTTATCTCCTCCTCCGCCTAAAGAACTGTGTGTGACTTTCTTTCTTGGGTAGGTCGTTGGAGTGTTGCTGCAATATGTTGTAGTCTTGGGTTTGGCGGTCAGGGATTGGGCATTTTTCTCACTTGGTCCTTTTCGTTTCTGCTTGTACGAATCATTGGTGTTGAGTATTGTCTCCAGGTTTTTAGTGTCACGAGCATGACCTCCTGAGGCATTATCTTCGTCTTCATTAAGGATAGTGTCATTGAAAGAATTGTTGAAACCGACAACCAATAGGTGTTCTAAAAAATACCATAAAGGTCGAACCTTTTTACTTTTTCAGCACATTTCAAATTGAAGTTGTGGAAGTGGTCTGCAAAACCATCAATCTTGTTCATATTCTTGACTATGAAATCCCCGACTTTCCAAGGCAGAGGGATGAATTGACTTTTTCTCTTTTCATGGAAAAAATGCAACCATTAGGTGTATTGTCTTGCTATTTCAGCAAAAAACATTGTACCAGATATGTGGTATGGAAGGAAGCAAGGATTTTGTTTGGACCCAAAAATCCTTATAACATTATAGTTATCCATTTCTTCTAGTGTGCCCTTCCTATCCAGGAACTTGGTCGCCTGGTCAGACAACCGGGGAAAATACTTTCCAAATATCAATCCTTTAAAAACTGAAACAAAATCATTAAAGACTTCATAAAAATGTTGGGAGGCGTCGTGTCTCCATAATATCTGGTACCAGAAGGTTAATGGGTCAAATTCGCAGTTTACCTTCTTACACATAGATAATCCAGGAAGGGACAACAATTCGCCACCGCGAAAATTAAATAAGATGACATAAAGAATTTCTTTTGCCTTGTGTATTGCGATAAATGGGAAGCGATTTCAATGGAATCAATTTGCCCCAATGGAAGATTGCTTTTTCCTTCACTGTAAAACATAAAATATACAGAATCATCTGAGAGATGATGGTTGTACTTTATTGTCTCGTTATCCTCATGAAAAGCCATGCAATTTCCAGAAAAGGGTTTTTAAATGCACTAACCTGTAATCTGGTCATGTCCTTGGGACCGGGCGCTTGGTTCTCTATGAACTTCGACAAGAGGTCCAATTCATTATCATGCTTCTTTAAGAACTCTCTGTAATTCTCGCCCTTGAAAGTAGGTGTTGGGTCGGGAAGTCTTAACATCTTTTGAAATACTTGAGGCGACAGGGAAACTCGAAAATGGTCCTGCAACTGGATAATCCATTGGTTCGGAATATAGTTTTCAGCGCAGTAGGTGACCAACTCCTTACAGTCAAAACATTCGGGGACACAACCTTCTCGTGCAATTCCAGATGTCCAGATAACTTCCTTCTGGGCAGAAGGGGACAAGTAGTAGTCATAAGCTCTAGACCATTGAAAACTCTAGTCCTCGCACCCGAAAATATTCAGGGTATCTCCACAGAAATGTTGTGGAGCTGCAACCATAAGGTGATGAGAACATTCCTTTTTGCCCGATAGTATTTAAAATGAACGTTGGAGCATGATAATATAATCTCTCATAAATCTTGGTTCAATGCATTTTAATGGGAGATGTCTTCGACCTTTTCGCCTATTAATGCCAATCTTTTCGATGTGTCTAGTGAGTTGTCACTAATAAAGGCATAATTAATGTGCATTGGGAAGCGTGTGAAGGTGGCGGGGATGGACGGGAGCAAAAACTGTTTCGAAACTTTTGTGAACTTGGGAGCCCGGGAACCCGCGAATCTATCACAACGGGAGGTAAAGAATCAATTAAGTATGGAAAGGCGGAGTATAATGCCTTAAAAAAGCTAAAGTAAATAACAATTTTTCCAAGCTCAAGATCCACACACACAAAAAAAAAATCGAATGCCATAATATTGACATCTGCCAATTCGATAATAGGGAGGTTTAGTTGATGGATCCAAATATCGCTCACTTTAGGTGACTAGGGTGCATGTGGGGTGCCTGTGATAAAAGCTAATGTTTTGATGAAGATTTGTTTGTATTGCTACATGTGATAGTAATTGTGTGATAGTATTTAGAATGAACGCTGGAGGATGGTAATATAATCTCCTGTAAATCTTAGTTTAATGCATTTTAATGGGAGATGTCCTCGAGCTTTTCGCTCATTAATGCCAATCTTTTCAAACCTGTGTGGTGAATTGTCACTAATAAAAGCGTAATCAATTTGCATTGGGAAAGTGTGCGAAGGTGGCAAGGAAATCAACTAAGTATGAAAAGGCGGGGCGGTTAGACGGACCCAGCTAGACTCATCGTAGGTAGAGTGAATCTTGCAAGTTTGAGGAGTCCAGGGTCAAATTGTAGATAACGGAAGTTTTGGGTGCAACATGTATATCACGGAACAGGGGCCATGAGATTTCGATAGCGTCAATCCAGGAACTTGCGGCCATAAATATTAAATATGGGAAAAACATTGTCAGCTATGTAATATACTTGGAGCTCGACAAAATCAGGTTCAAGTTAAAAGATAATTTGTTTATATTTACTTAAACACTGTTCATATTATTTTATTTTATTAGTATTTTTTGTGGCCCAAATGCAAACCATGTTCAAATTTGAAGGCTGGATTAACATTTTCATATGCAAGCATACTCTCAAATATACCAAGCTATAATATATGCACAATACTAAAAAGGGGCATCATGTCAACACCTTTGTAGATGATAGTGGTCTAGCACAATATTGCATTCTTGCTACGATGATGCCTTAAAAAAACTAAAATAACCAACATTTTTTTTCCAATTCAAGATTGACATAAAAAAACTCGTCAGATTCCATAATATTCTCCCATTAATGCATTTTAATGGGAAATTTCCTCGAGCTTTCCGCTTATTAATGCCAATATTTTCAAACATCTGTGGTGAGATGTCACTAGTAAAAAAATAATTAATGTGCATTGGGAAGGGGCGAAGATGGCGTGGATGGAGGGGAGCGAAAAATGCTTTGATACTTTTGTGAACCTGGGAGTCCGTGAACCCGCGAAACTTTGAAGAATCGACTAAGTATGGAAAGGTGGGGCGGTCAGACGAAGTCATCATAGGTAGAGTGAGGCTTGCGAATTGGAGTAGTCTGTGGTCGAATTGTAGATCACCCAAGTTTTGGGTGCAAGATGTATACTTCGAACACGGGGCATTAGAGTTCGATAACGCCTACCTGGGAATCCGCGACCATAAAATTGGCTAAGTAAGGAAATGAACAACGGTCAGTCGAACTCATGATGTGAAGATATAGATGGATATAGAATTTCTCAGTCCACCACCCGGGAACCCACGAGCATAGAAATGCGACTAAGTATAGAAGAGGAAAAAGAAAGGGAGCAAAGAACTTTATGCCTCACACAACAACACTTAGTTTGATAATTATCAAGCAATAGAAACACATCAACTATGGGAAAAACATTATCAGCCATGAAATATAGTTGGAGCTCAACAGACTCTGGTTGAAGTCCAAAGAGATGTTGTTTATATCTATTTCAACAACCTCGTAGGTAGAGTGAGGCTTGCGAATTTGAAGAGCCCGGGTTTGAATTGTAGATCACCCAAGTTTTGGCTGCAAAATGTATACCCCAAGAATGGGGCATAAGAGTTCGATAGGGCCTAGCTGGGAACCCGCGGGCATAAAATTGGCTAAGTATGGAAACGAACAACGATCGGTCGGACTCGTGATGTGAAGATATAGATGGATATAGAATTTATGACTCTGCAACCTCGGGAATCCACGAGCATAGATATGCGACTAGATATAGAACCATAAATGGACAATAGAGGGGAAGAAGAAAAGGGAAAAACGGGCAAGTATAGAAGAGGAAAAATAAAGGGAGAAAAGAACTTTATGCGTCACACAACAACACTTGGTCTTAAGTATGGAAAGGTGGCGCAATTAGATGGAATTATCGTAGGTAGAGTGAGGCTTGCAAGTTCGAGGAGTTCAGGGTCGAATTGTAGATCATCGAAGTTTTGGGTGCAAGATGTATACCCGAACACGGGGCATGAGAGTTCAATAGCGCCTACGCAGGAACCCGCGGCCATAAAATTGACTAAGTATTAAAAAGAACGACGGTTGGTCGGACCTGTGATGTGAATATATAGATGGATATAGAATTTCTCACTCTGCCACCCCGAGAACCCGCGAGCATAGATATGTGACTAAGTATAGAATCAGAAATGGATAATAGAGGGAAAGAAGAAAAGGGAAGGACAAGTGAGTATAAAAGAGGAAAAAGAAAGGGAGCAAAGAACTGTATGCCTCACACAAAAACACTTAGTTTGATAATTATCAAGCGATAGAAACACATCAACTATGGGAAAAACATTCTCAGCCATGGAATATAGATGGAGCTCAACAAACCCTGGTTCAAGATAGAAGAGATATTGTTTATATATATCTCAATAAGCAATAGACAAAATATATGAATTGGCATACTTATATGTAAGCATTCAGACAGAGTCATCATAGGTAGAGTGAGGCTTGGGAGTTCGAGGAGTTTGGGGTCCAATTGTAGATCACCGAAGTTTTGGGTGCAAGATGTATACCACGAACACGGGGCATGAGAGTTCGATGGCACCTACGCGGGAACCCGTGGCCATAAAATTGGCTAAGTATGGAAACGAACGACAGTCGGTCGGACTCGTGATGTGAAGATATAGATGGATATAGAATTTCTCACTCTGCCACCACGGGAACCCGCAAGCATAGATATGCGACTAAGTAGAGAATCAGAAACAGATAATAGAGGGGAAGAAGAAAATGGAAAAACGGGTAAGTATAGAAGAGGAAAAAGAAAGAGAGCAAATAATTGTATGCCCTACACAACAACACTTAGTCTAATAATTATCAAGCGATAAAAACACATCAACTATGGGAAAAACATTCTCAGCCATGAAATATAACTCGAGATCAACAGACCCTGGTTCAAGTCAAAACAAATGTTGTTTATATCTATTTCAACAAGCAATAGAAAAAATACATGACTTGGAATTATTACATGCAAGCATATTACAAAATGTGACAAGCTTCAATATATGCACAAATTGGACAACGTATGCAGATCAAAGTTTTGTAACCATACCTCTTAGTCTCTGGACCTTGTACTATGATGGAGGTTTCACTTCTACTTGTCGATAGTTCTTGTGAACTAAAAAACATGTGGTGAGAACGACATAAACATATTTACCATGGCACAACAGAATAAATAACTGCGGATATTTGTTTCGTAAACATAGCAAGAGTGTAATCTATGAATCCTTACCTTCAACATTTTCGTTGTGCTGATGTTTGCGACGGTTCACTGCTCATGCCCATGTCACTTCTGAAACGGTGGCTATGAACATGTGTATATTGTTCATATTCGATATGGATGTGCATTAGGCATACACATTGTATTTGTTGTGGCACCACTGTAGAAATACATTTTTGGAAGATTGTACTCCAGCTTTCTCAGCTGTGGCATATAAGGCTCCATCCTTGTGTTCAATTAGTCTGTTCTTTTTTAAATGTAGCAATACAAAGAATACAATGGACATAAAGGCAAGTTGCTATGTAGGAACACATGAATAAAAGATGGAGTACAAATTTATTTATTTCAAGGTAGCGGCACAAAAAATACAATTGACATGAAGATAACTTAATATACAAGAAGATATGCAGTATCTAAGGAAAAAAACATAAGAACTGCAAACCAATGGAGTAAATATAGACAGAGTAAATGAAAAACAATTGGATATGGAATACGGGTAGAAGTATGCACATTTGTATGTATTCTTCTACATTTCTGGTTAAGAGTTTTTTGCCTTGTCCAGTTTTCCTGTTTGTTTCAATGAAAGAAAGTACAAAACAAAATGAACATGAACGTAAGTTGATATGTAAGGAAAAAACAAGGAATATGTGCATACAGTAAATAAACTAGAATAAAAGGAATAGAGTAACATATAGTTTTAGAAGAATGTACTGTTTTTTTTTGTTTTCATCCATGTATGTGTATATATAAAAAAATTGTGTTAAAATTTTTTGTGTCCAAAATCAATTACAAACCAAGAAAAACTAAGAAGTTGGATAACTTGATTTTGTGCAACAAGCTAGACATATATGCTTTGAGACATAGAAATATGATTTTGCAATATGTTTGATGTATATTTCATAATTCAAGTGCAATACCAATTGTATCGTGGTCATACCAGTATGTGTCTAAGATAAAGACGTTGCATTGAAAAATGAGCACATTCAACCATACATGGTCAATAAGTGTGTTTTGTATATGGTTGATCTTATCCAAAAGAAAGCGGAGACTGTATTTGCACATGTAGTTTTCCAATTCTTTTGTTCTAGAATTATTTTGTAGCATGTCAATATTGAAGTCTTCTACAATGACAATGGTTTCGTTCAGATGCAAATGCTCTAGTGCATTGGAAAGAACATTTAGTATGTTGGAGAATGTTGCATGTGGAGTAGTATAGAGATTCAATATTGCAATTTCTGATCCATGGAAAATTACTTTTGCGAGCACCATCTCAACATTTTTTCTTCGAAATGCATATGCTCCAAAGTTGTTACATGTTTTTTCACTAATATCATCACCCCATGTGTAATGTAACTCGATATGCAATTGTTATTTGGAAATTTCTTGTTTTGCATGCATAATGTCATGTATGTTTCATGCAAGCACGAAATATTGGATTGCATTATGTCATAGTCATTGAGTATATCATCCATATGTGCATGTAGGTTGCACATGTTAAGTGAGAGAATTGATATAGATGAGTTTGTTTGTATGGATTGGTAATCATATTGTAGATGTCACTTTGCGGTAGTCCTAAGGCGTTGCATCTCAATATCAACTTTATGTTTGACTTTGAAGTTATCTTTTGTAAGAGCACTTAGTAAATACAAGGAGTTTATACTTCTGACACGAGATAATGTTGTGTATACAAGTCCATGTATTCGAATTCCAGCAGAGTCAAATGCAACATTATCAAGTGTTAGTCCTTGTGATCTGTGGGTTGTATGTGCACATGCAAGTTTAATTGAAAACTGTTTTTGAATCTTCATTCGACCTGTCTTTTCCAGTGTCAATACTAGTTTTGATATTCGTAAGATAGGTGTCCAATCGCGTGCAGTGTTTGAATTATATAGATAAGCCAACTTGTTTGCTTATCGATGGCATATATGCGGCTCATGGAACTTAATCCAGAGGACATCAAGTTTTTTTGTTTTGGTATAGCCTTTGAGTATTCTATCTGCACCATTTACCAAGCCATCCTGTGAATCATAGTTGCAGGCATATATTTCAACCAGTATGTCTAATTTCATGACAAATGGCAAAGGAAAAGTGGTTGTATGTTCATGACGTGGTACATTTTCATGGTTGTCTTCTTCGAGGTCAATTGAATTGATGATGATATCATCGCCAGGCATGAGCAACAACATGTACATGTTATGCATTGCAACATCCCTATTCGTGCAGAACAGGTAAGGGAAGGTTGGGTCTATTGGTGCAGGTTGCATGCACCTTGAATTGATATATGTTAAGTCATCGTGTGTTTGGCTATTTGTCCGCATTCTATTCAAAATTTCAATAAATGTTTCATCTGGATGACACATTGTAGTATGTAATTCAAAGCATTTTATATTGTCTTTCCAGAAGTCATGCATCATTGTTTGCATATTGACTGTAGGTTGTTCAAATATCAAAGAATCTTGGATGGGTTGCACCTGGTAAACATCCCCACATAATATCATGTCAATGTTTCCAAAGTATTTGGCGTGCACATGTTTTATGTTTCTCAGCTGGTTGTCAATGGAATACAAGAAGCGACTTTCAATCAAAGATGTCTCATCTATGAAGACAAGTTGCAGTTCGTCATAAAGCTTAGACAAGGTATCTAACATTTCCTTGCTGAGTGGAAGAAACTGTGACTTGTTAAAAGGCATCAAAAATGCAGAGTGGACAGTTGTTCCACCTACATTATATGCAGCTTTTCCTATGTATGCAACTATTATCCCCTTTGGTTTCATAGGATCAAAGGAAATGTTTGAATCATAGATTCGTATAAGCATTTGGAGTAGTGCTTTCACTATGAATGTCTTACATGTTCTTGCCCTGCCTGTAAGGAACAAGTGCACAGGAGTGTGCATGTTCAAGCATTTTTTAATTGCAATGACCTTTAGAATTGTTGTTGCTCTTGATTCAACAGACGTCGGACTCTGTTGTATTCGTTATTTCCAATAAGGAAAGGATGTTTTGTGACTTGAAAACCAAGATTGATACATTTTTCAATGCTAGTTGCTCGAGGACGAGGCAAATCTACTTGCAAGTCATAGGACTCACACAGAGGTCTAGTTGTTTTAAGGTTTGTGAATGTCTCATCAACATTGTCATGGTTTTCTAGTTCATAAACTGCACTTTCTAGATCACCTCATGTTGGATTAACATTGTATGTAAATCTAGATTCATTGGTTTGTACTGTAGTCTCATAGGAAATATACGCAGCTTCCCATGTAGGGAAGTTATGTTTTAATGTGTTTTCATTTTAATCAAACGAAACGTATACCAATAGTTTTTGTCTACAATAGTTTTCATAGTCAGTATGCTTGTTGTATTTGCAAATCGTATTACAGAGGGTTTTTTTCTTTTTGATATGGGTGCGCCATTTTTTTTGTAATGCGATACGAACTCTGCTAAGTAGATATGCTTAATAGGAGATGGACGTTGGAGGTAATAATCAATAATAGAGTGACATAGTACATCCTTTGAATTGTCAGGCTCTTGTTGTAGCAAAGATGATGGTTTAAGTACAAATGTGTGTTTCTCAAGTGGAGATGTTTTTATGAAGACACATTTTCTTGAACTATAGTTGAGGGGTAGGGAAAGTGCAATGTGGGTTGCTTGTTGAGCAGACATTTGTTGAAGATTAAGTAATGTATTTCCAAGCGTACATATCATTTGCATAGCATCAATATGACTTCTTTCATGTTCTTTGTGTATTCTTCTGAATGCACTTGTCATAGATTTGTCAACCTTTGTCATATACGAGGTACAATACTATGTTGCAACATATGCATTGAGGACATACTGCGCATCTGTATTTGCATTCCACATAACTGGCATGTTCTTGGAGAGACTGTTGTTCCAAATATGGGAAAGTTTTCGTTTAAGGACAATTGTTGGTTGTTTAAGTGTACATTGTATAGCTTGGATGTACTCATCTTTTGTTAGATTTAGCTCTGTCAAGAATTCATCGAATCTCATTAACTCATCAAAGTCTCGTTGTTCTAGAAATGCGAACAAGGATTTATATTTCTCAATGACAACATTGTCCTCTAAACTAAGTGGCTCTATGATTCTTGTTGTTCTCATTGGCGACACAGGGAAGTTGTATCTGCAATGTGAGTTTTTTAGTTTTTTACAGCTTCTTGTATGATAATGTCTATGAACTTTGACAAGGTTTGGATCCAAATGATCTGTGTTGCATGTTATGTATTTGTCCACAAATTGCTCAATCTGTGAGTTGTTTTCATTTCCATAGACCGGTGCACCCTCTATCCACAACAGTGTGTGGTCATGCTCACTCCCCCTATTCTGGAACTCAGTCACAAAAAAGTAGTCCGATATTTTTCCAAAAAATGTTTCATCATGGCATATCAATTGCCTCAAAGCATTTATTCTATGCCTATAGTAGCGAGTACATGTCACTAGGTCTTTTCTTATGAGGTAGTCAATGTCATCATTTTCCAATGTATCAGTTTGTTTTTTCCTTTTCCTGTTCCTATACAATGCGGACACCGTAGCCACCAACGGATCCCAGCGATGCTCTGCACTTGTAAATGTGATGAAAAATGTTGGCGGTCCCAATTGTCGGATCATTGCAAAAATAGTTTTCTTGCTTTGTTGCAAATAGTCAGGAGAGATGCAAATGTTTTTGAAATCTATGTATCCAATATCAAATTTCATGAATTTTTCAAGGTTTTATTTGTACTTGACATCTTTGGCCAATAACTTTCTTCCTTGTAGTTGTCATTTTCTTATTTGCACTAACATGCAAGACAACACTTGCTCAATTATTATGCGCATTGTTTTGAAAAACAGATTTGTTATGTGACAGAAGAAGTCACCGCTTGAATGTAGCAGTTCCCATCAAACTATTTTATGGTAGTTGAATCATTCCTTAATGTCACTGGGACGTGGATCTCCATAGAACAATGTTGGGAAGTTCATTTCCTCAGCAAATTTTTCCTTGAATATTCCAAGTGGACATTGCCCCTTATCAGGTGCAATTTCGACAATCTTGTCTTACAAGTCACGAATGCGTTGTGAGTTAGTGAATCCATGTATCAATGTTTCAGCAGGTCTTTCATTCTCTGATTCATCGCTTGTATCAAATTCACTAGCACTCTCGAGAGTCTGTGCAGAGTTGTCATCCCCTTCTTCAAGAACATTGTTGCAGTTCTCATTTATACAAATGTTTTGTGCTTTGTACAGGGCCCTAGAACATAATTCTTTTAATTCTTTCATGACAACATGCACACGCACTTTACCTATCTGGTATGCATTCTTGTATTTCAAGTGTCTTTTGAGAGCTACAACAATTGTCATTGTATCGCTAATGAATCGTGGCAAGGATTTTTGTACAACATCTAGTTGGACATGCACATTAATAATTGATTTTGTTAAGCCCATTTGGGGTCGTTTATAGCCCCAGGGTCTGATTTGTGAAAATGCAATTTGTAGAGACACAAGTCTCTCTTCAAGTTTTGTAAGTGTACTTACATATGGTAGTGGTGTATTACATCTTATTTGGCCAGGCTTTGCAAACTGTGGCAGTTTTCCATTTTCAAGTGATCGTTTGCATGGAAGTCAAATATTGCCACTAGAAAATGTTATATCATTTAGTGTCAAGCTGAGGTATTTAGCTTCCAAATCAGGCGTGAAAGACTTAGTGTTTTTTGTGAAATTCAATTGATCACAAATTGCACATGCAATTGAAGGAGTGTCTTTAATTTGTTTCATATAGATATGTTTTGCATCTTTCTTCCCTAGACAAGTATGCGTAGAAAGTATTTGTTGGTTTTCATTGCTAGCAGTGCATGGTGTTGGCTCTAGCCCATGAAACGTGATTTTTTCCTCTCGGTCAGTACCATGACCATTGTGGGATATGTGGTCATACCTGTTTCTCTCATGTATCTATTTTTTCAAGATGTGGTAGGTTAACTTATGCTTGCCACTGGAAACTAGTTTCACTTGTTGACAAGCCATGTTGGAGGTGGAATCAACATTTCTTATGAGCATTGCATCCTCACCATCTCGATGATTCAAACTGTGATGTTCTTTTTTTTTTGACATGTGATGTTTATGTTCAACAGAAAATGCGGAAATGCAATTTTGTTGTGCACAAACAATTTTTTTTAGGTTGTGATATGTGAGTTTCTATCTAGAAGGTAGCGTACCGATGTATTTTTTTCTCTCATGTATGACCCTTTTCAAGTTGTGTTAAGTTAGTCTACGTTTTTTGTTCAAGGTCTGGATGACCTCATGACAACTGGGATGAGTTTCATTATGATTAAATAGCATGCGACGCTTACACGGATTTGATGCGGTTTGGGTGGCATGGACACTGGATCCTGAACTGGTAGTATTTCTTATACAACCAATGTATTTTTTTCTCTCACGTATGACCTTTTTCAAGTTGTGATAAGTTAGTCTACGTTTTTTGTTTAAGATCTGTATGGCCTCATCACAACTGGGATGAGTTTCATTCTCATTGAATAGCATGTGACGCTTATGCAGATTCGATGCAGTTTGGGTGGCATGGACAATGGACCCTGAACTAGTAGTATTTCTCATCAAAGGTTGATAATGGATATGTGGTGTATCTGTTTTCAACGAGATGATGTCAATTGTTTGATCGTAGTTTGAATCAATACAATAGGAATGGATAGTACCATCCGACAGGGCCGACCAGACCTCGATATTTACTCTGTATATGATAGATAGCCATTGCAAACAGAATCTTCTATACTCTACATTTCCTTTCTCATATGGTAGTGCCATGTTTACAAGGTATTGTTGCCAACTTCCAATTATCGGCATACTTTCTAGGAGATATGGTAAAAGGTGTTGATGCAAGCAGCTTAAAGCCTGTTGGTTTCTGCCTATAAGTGCATTGCAAAAGGATTGTATAGTGTAAAGCCGCAACAACTTCACATCGAACTCTGTTGCTACCAAATAGCAAATTGCATTGAACAAACTATATCCACAACTAGATGCAATAATTGTCGCTATGTGCAAGCCATGAGAGTGTATATGATGCATAATTCGTTTCCAATGCGATTCAAGGTCTTTGCAAATGAGGAACAAGTAAATATGAGGTCCTCCAAGATTGCATATGGATAATTTTATATAGATTAGTGGTTCATAATGACCACTGACAGGATTGGCATCATGGAACAAGATGCAATATGGATTGCTAGATGTAGTTTTGTTGAATAGTAGATATCTTGTTTTTCTTGTCAATGACCATATTCCAATTGATATATTCAGCCACTTGGACAACCATCGTATACAAAATGTATCTCCCCAAAGTCCTCTCTCATGTGCAGGCAGAGTTGCAAATGCAGACAACCTCATCTTTGAAAAATGTGTAGTGACATCATGTATTCCATGTAACTGGCAAAGAAAATCAGATGTCAACTCGTATTGATACGACTCAAATGCCTCAACGTCGCCATTTTCTAAACAACCCAAGAAATAATCTATCAATCCATTGCGCAGGTCGGTCGAGGAATAATGGAAATGCAATAGAACTTGAAATGCATCAAAGAGGCAATCTCCTACAGTATACGAGAATGCATCCAATCTAAAAATCCCATTGCTATGCAATACCTGGTCAATGTTGTCATGTACAATGGAGTATGTATCTATTTCATAGGACTCAACATCTATTACTTACTTCATCTCTTAATTTGTGATTTTCAAGATGTTTCTTAGCTATATTCAGATAACATGCAAATAGAGAAAAAAAGAAAAAAGAAAACTATAAGTGTAGAATTGCATACGAATTCTGCTATGTATCCTTCAACCTTCTTCCTGTCAAATTCAATCCCCCTGCTTGCTACATCATATGACAAACAAACAAATGTATAGTGAATAGTGAACCAAACAAAAGACACAACGCAAATGAAATAACACTATAAATTTGTTCAGCACAAAGACTGAGTACTCAATGCATATCATTTTTGAACATATTCCACGCATGCATCCTATAAGCATTTCAGTGGCAGAAGATGCTTTGCAAGACATAAAGGACAGCATAAAACCAACATATAGACAGGGTTTTTGATTCAGAGAATAAAATCATGTCCTGTCACAAGGTCGTGGTGGATGTTTGCTCCACAATGACAACTCTGAATTCGTTTTCTAAACCCCTTTGCATTGCAATTTTCGAAAGAGCTATGGTACGATATCCAGGACGTGGAAGTTGGCATATGTGATTGGAAGGGAACAACCTGGAAAAAATGCACCAAACGTATGGTTTCCAGTAACATAAAATATGAGGAGAAGATTCGATTTCCTTTTTTATATTTCACTGTGGCTGCAACAGATGTGGGTTCTGTGTCCAACATTGACATTCAAATGGGAACAAGACATTTTGGAAGGGAACATAGTGGGAAAAATGCACCAAATGTATGGTTTTCAGGACCAGAAAAAATGAGGAGAAAAATTCGATTTTTTTTTATATGTCACTATGGCTGCGACAGAGGTGGGTTCTATATAGAACATTGACTTTCAAGAACAAGGACAAGACAACAACAGACGACTACTTCTGTGGTTGTAGTAGTCACACATAAAGATGTTCTGCAAGAGGATTTTGACCCAGGGATTCCTAGTATTGAAAATTCTTGCTTGCAAGCTGCAAATAGTAAACAACAAATAAGGAATAACATCAAAACCATGGCATCGAAACCTACCCGTGAACGAGGAAAGACATAAGCGCAACTCCAAAGCGCGCAAATTGCAACAACAAGTCCAGATGTGGATGCAGGACCCCAACCTTGCAAAGTTGAAGAAAACAAGAGAAAGAAGCAAACAACAAACCAGTGAAGAAGCACTAAGAGGTCCAGCTATAGCTGTAGGACCTCAACTTTGAAAATTTGAATCAAATAACAACAATAAGAAGCATCAAACAAACCAACGAGCAAGCATCAACCAGTGAACCAGTAATGCCGGTGAAGAACAATATTGCCCAAATTCACTGCAGACAAGACTATATCCAAAAATCGAAGGAAACTGTATTGTAACATGCATGTTCAGTAAACATTTAAGGCTATGAGGCCTGTTAGGTAAACACTTAAGGCTGTCAGAACCGTCGAAGGGCCTCGGGCTGTGCAAACATTTAAGAAAGAATGCAGTGTGGCAGGCCTGTTTACGTACACAATAATGAAAATGCATCTCTGAGTACGCAATAATAAAGAAAAATTAAAAATAATAATAATAACAATAGTTCGAACAATGGAGACTATGCTAAAAAAATTTACTCAGAGGACAAAGTAATATGAAGTAAACTAATAAAAAACTGACTATTCATGCTCAAAACTTTGGATATCTAAAACATTTCAATATGAATAGTGCAAATTCAAAAAGACCGTAGATGATAAAAACTTTGGATATGCCAACATATAAAACATTGGGAATAAC
Organism: Picea engelmannii; assembly: GCA_009831015.1. Lineage (NCBI taxonomy): Eukaryota > Viridiplantae > Streptophyta > Pinopsida > Pinales > Pinaceae > Picea > Picea engelmannii. The sequence goes on from ML819632.1 coordinate 152,226, forward strand.
GAAGCTGGCAATAAGACCTCAAATCTATTATCTAATAAGATCATGACATATAAGGGTTTTTTTATTATATAAAAAATAATGTTTTTTGTTCTCTAGTTCGAACAATAGAGATTATGCAAAAAATTGTAGTCAAACAACAAACTAATATAAAGTCAACGAATTATCGATCACTATAAAACTTTGGATATCTAAACATTTCAATACGAATAGTACAAATTCAAAAAGACCGTAGATGATAAAAACTTTGGATATGCCAACATATAAAACATTGGAAATAGCGAAGTTGGCAATAAGACCTCGAATCTATTATCCAATGAGGACATGGCATATAAGGGTTTTTTTATTATATAAAAAATAATGTTTTTTGTTCTCTAGTTTGAACAATAGAGATTATGCAAAAATTTGTAGTCAAACGACAAACTAATATAAAGTCAACGAATTATCAATCGCTATAGTCCCTCTATGCCTTCAGCGGGGACTAATAAGACAACCCATGGATCCCAATTAGAAATAGACAATATTCAAGTCATTAGTCATTGCAAAATTTGAACATATATAATAAGACAACCCATCCAAAAGTATGCATTCTATTAAGCTAGCAAATGTGCATCTTGTCTTTAACGATCCCAAATAGAAATACACAATATTGAAGTCATTAGTCATTACAAAATTTGAACATATATAATAAGAGAACCCTCCAAAAGTATGCATTCTATTAAGCTATCATATGTGCATCTTGTCTTTAACGAGTTGATTGTTTTTTCTATGTTGCTTATAATATTCCCTTTCACCTAGAGTCAATATGTTGCGGTTGATGATTTGATTTTCTTTCAAAGACAATTGAGTTTTAGTAAATTTACAAGTTTAGAAAGTTACACACAAGCAATTGATTTATAAGCTTCAATTCTCCTTAATGATGGGTGGAGTGTTCACTTGAAACATTGGACGTTTTAAAAACAACATACACAAATGTTTCCATAAATCTTGCTTAGAAAAATTTACTCTTTGTTTTGCAATGTAACCAATATACCCACTGCGGAATGCTCCAAAGCATTGTTATTATGCATTTTAAATAAAATGTCCTTAGATATGAGATTGAATTCTCTACAAATGTTTTCGATCATTTTCATACTCTTGTTTGAGTGTTCTCAATACCTAAAATATTTTGGTAAAAAAATTGAATGAAACGCTAGTTCAAAGAGTTCATCTACATCAATAAACTAAACTAAGGCTAAGATATTAAATTCCAAATGCTTTCTATCAACTAAAAAAATATATCTCCAACTCTATATAAAATTTGTTTGTCTTTAAAATCACTTGATTGATTATGGCCAATATATCCAACAAAAGTGATCCTATTTACATTATGATTGAGTAGGGTCAAACCCAATGTAACACAACCACATCCAGGGCAAAGTGGTAAGCCAACCTTTATAAGTGAAGTGGGAGCAAACACTAATATTCCAATGCAAAGATGATGCATTTGGTTATGGAGGTTGTTGATGATTAGTTTGCCTTCAAAAGGCACTTGAATTATCCTCAATTTACTCTTTGTTATGCAATATTCTCAACCTTAAAAACTTAAAAGTGACGTATTAGATAAAATGTTCCTTAATAGTAAATTGGATTATTATGCATTTTAATGGGTGCACTCAACCTAAAAAGCTTATAAGTGATGGTGGTGTATATGTTAGATAGAATGGTATTTGATAGGACATTGGATTCTCAAGTGTTCTAGATCATTTCTATACGCCTTTTTGGGGTCTGTCTATGCCTATGTAACCTTTGTTCCCTCTTATGCCTTCACATTTTCAACTGAATCCACGATATGGAATTATTCAAGTAGTGAAGCCCCCACTGATGGCGGGTATCAATATCGATCTCAATCCAATGTGGGTGAGACTACTAATGCTTCCACTCTTCCTCGCCCCACTTATTAAGGTCAGGCTTCGTTGTTTGTGCTCTTAGTACTTGAAGGATTTGTAGTAAGTATTATATTATCAATGATTTGGCATTGGTTCTATTCATTATATGTTTCAAATTGGGTTTGGCCAATATCTCCAACAAAAGTGATCTTATTTACACTATGGTTAGGTAGGGTTAAACCCATTTTCAAAGATACTATCCATTGGGCTAGGAGGTAAGTCATTCTTTATGGAATGGAGTGAAAACAAACATTGATAATTTGAGATAAATTTTTGGATCATGGATGTGGTTGATGATTAAATTTGTCTTCAAAGGAAATTGAGTTCTTCTCAATTTACTCTTTGTTATGCATTGTTATTGGTCTGCTTAAATTAAAAATCTTAAAAGTGGTGGTGCATGCATATTAGATAGAATGTTCCTTAATAGGAGATTTGATTGTTATGTATTTTGATTGGTTTGCTCAACCTAAAAATATTTTAAGTCACGGTGTTATGCATCTTAGATAGAATGTTTATTGATAGGAGATTGGATTCTCAAGTCTTCTAGATTATTTCTTACTCACCTTGATTGCTCTTGATGCCCAAAAGATTTGGAATATTTATTATGTCGAAGGTGTTTTCTAAACATGTGACATCTTTAAAAAAAATAAATTCCAAGAACGATTGATATATACTGTTAAGTTTACAAACTCATTTTCCACCTATCCATATGCCCCATATCCCTTTCTGCATGAAGATTTCACAAACTGCCTCTTGTGTTTGTTGGTGTTCTTTACAAATATTGTGGCTCTTAGCTTTTCATATCAGTTTTGACTTGGGGAAAATCATAGCAGGAGGTTTTTTGGAGGGTCATTTTGCAAAAGCTCAATCAATTGATTTTAGTGCTAAATCTACATAGATCCAATCTATAAGATCTCAGACTCCCTATTATTGGGTTGCATGGAGGAGTCAAATCTCTAACAATCTAAACACAGAACAGGAGTGAGGCATCATGGATTCTCTAGAAATTATACTTGTATCAATATTTGAGTACAAGCAATACAATTGGCTTCCTACCCCTATTTTTGTTCAACTAAAATGACATAGAGGAAACTTTGTGGAGTTATAATTGTTCCAACAAACATAACCAATTACAGTACTAGGAATATTAAAACACACACACACACACACATACATACATACATGGTGGGTCAAGTCCCTTGATGATTTACTTACATACATAGACTCTTCTTCATCACTCAAAATTTTTTGTTAACCATGATCAAATATTCACACCATTAAAAATGAGATTGAATTCCTTAAATATGAGATTGAATTCTCTACAAATGTTTTGTATCATTTTCATAATCTTTCTTGAGTGTTCTCAATACCTAAAAGATTTTGGTAAATAAATTGAATGAAACGCTAGCTCAAAGAGTTCATCTACATCAATAAACTAAACTAAGGCTAAGAGATTAAATCCCAAATGCTTTCTATCGACTGAGCAATAAAATAGCAATGCCCATCACCGATCTCCAACTCTATCTAAAATTTGTTTGTCTTTAAAAGCACTTGGTTGATTATGGCCAATATGTCCAACAAAAGTGATCCTATTTACAATATGATTGAGTAGGCTCAAACCTAATGTAACTTAACCACATCTAGGGTGAAGTCGTAAGTCAACCTTTAGAAGCGAAGTGGGAGAAAACACTAATAGTCCAATGCAAATGAGCTGCATTTGGTTATGCAGGTTGTTGATGATTAGTTTTCCTTCAAAGGCACTTGAATTCTCCTCAATTTACTCTTTGTTATGCAATATTCTCAACCTTAAAAACTTAAAAGTGACATATTAGATCAAATGTTCCTCAATAGGAAATTGGATTTTTATGCATTTTAATGGGTGCACTCAACCTAAAAAGCTTATAAGTGATGATGGTGTATATGTTAGATAGAATGGTCTTTGATAGGAGATTGGATTCTCAAGTGTTCTAGATCATTTCTATATGCCTTTTTGGGGTATGCCTATGTAATATTACAGATATAAAATAGTATTTAGAACATAAATATTTAGCTAGAAATGACAGAGAAACAATGATATAACCAGAACAATACTAGAATAATACCAGAATAACACCAAAAAGAGCACTTTGATTACTGATAGAAATGTTCACTTTCTTCTTCGAGGGGGAAACCTCCAATGGAGCAGAGCTTTATTACAATAATATCCAAGACAAGATTTCTCATACCCTCTACTTCTATTTATACTAAATATATATATCCAAAAGAACAATCTAGAGGAAGATCCTTCTAGAAGCAAAAGCTTCTATTAGGTCTTCTTACATTTGACTTATTCTTCCTTATTTCTAGGCCTTATTAATATTGACCTTTATTACATGGAATTATATTATTCTACCTATGTGAGGGGTTAGGGAGGTTAGGTCCCTAACATGCCCTCTCCCTTGAAGAACAACCTTGTCCTCAAGGCTTCAGATGAGGGAATTGTTGTAGAATGGTGGTCGGCTCCAAGGTGGCATCTTCTGGAGGGGTATCTTTCCATTGGACTTACACTTCCTGGATGGTGCACTGATGGAGATGATGCTCTCTCTAGGCCAAGACTGCTTGTGGCTGCAACCATATGGAACCTTCTTCATCTAACTCGGGGAGACTAGTTTGAGTTTGGCACTTAGGTCCAATCACCTTCTTTAAGCAGGAAACATGAAAAATAGGATGGAGCTTCGACTGACTGGGTAGAGATAACTGATAGGCCACTGATCCCACACGCTTGAGCACTGTATAAGGACCATAAAATTTGGGGGAAAGTTTCTGAAAGTGTTGAGCTTTGAGTGAAGTCTTCTTATAATGTTGTAGTCAAAGAAATACATGGTCCCCTTCAAAAAAATGGCGTTTGGAATGAACTTGATCTGCTTGTTAATTCATGTGATTCTGAGCCATGACCAAATTGGATTTGAGGGAACGAAGGATAGCCTCACGAACTCTAAGATTTGTGTCAACCTCCTAAACCTTCGAGACCCCTGACATACAGGAGAGAACTGATGGAGGATTTTGGCCATAGACTGCTTCAAAAGGAATCATGCAAGTAGTTGTATGGTAAGAGGTGTTGTACCACCATTCAGCTAGGGGTAACCATTGAGCCCACCTATTTTTCTGCACAGATGCAAAACATCCCAAATATGTTTCCAAACACTTGTTGACAATTTCAGTCTGGCCATTTGTCTTGGGGTGATAGGTAGTGTTGAGATTCAATTGGATGCCCTGTAGCTTGAACAATTCTTGCCAAAAATTGCTGGTGAAAGTGGGGTCTCTGTCAGAGACAATAGAATTACGCATGCCATGAAACTTGAAGATATTACCCATGAAGATTTGAGCCACTGTGGCGACTTTGAATAGGTGTTGAAGAGCAAAAAAATTAGCATATTTGGAGAGACGATCGACGACCACCATGATGACTGACTTATTGTCCGATTTAGGTAAGCCTATAATGAAGTCCATAGAAATATCTTACCAAATAACAGGGAGAATCAGAAGCGGTTGGAGTGTTCTCGAAGCTTTGTCAGTTTCTCCCTTGTTGCGTTGACAGACCTCACATTCAACCACAAAGGTGCGGACGTCATGTTTCATACCCTCCCAGAAAAAAGAATGTTTGACCCGTTCATAGGTTTTGGTAAATTATGAATGCACGGCTGTGTGTGAGGCATGAAGTTCATAAAGCACTGTGAATTTAAGTTGGGATTTCTTGCATAAATACAAACGACCTTTGTAGCGAAGCTCTTCATTATGCTAAGAGTACCTTAGAGAGACTAAAGAATTGTGTTGCAATTGGTGGAGTAGGCTAGAAATTTTGGAGTCTTGCAACCATTCCTAACGAACAACTTGGAGCCAATCAAGTGCAATGAAGGAGAGGGAGAAAAAGGACCCGTCTTCTTCATATTTCTGAGAAAGAGCATCGACCACTACATTTTCCTCTCCCTTCTTGTAAATGATCTCATAATCATAGTCAAATAGCTTGGTCACCCATTTTTTTTGTGTCGGGGATGAAATTCGTTGTTTCGGGAAATACTTGAGACTCTGATGATCAATTTTGATTTGGAATCGTTGACCCAATAAATAAGGACGCCTGAGATCCACAACATGCAGAATAACTAATATTTCTTTTTCATAAATGGATTGGCCCAAATGTTGCTCTGAAATTTGTTTGCTAGTGAAGGCCAAGGGCATGCCATCTTGCATGAGGATGGATCTAATTCCTTTCCCGGAAGCATCACATTCCAATACGAATGTCTTTGTGAAGTATGGGAGTTCTAGGACAGGGGTGGAGCACATAACATCTTTTAAGGCTTGGAAGGCATGATCCACAGCTGAAGTCCAAGTGAAAGCATTCCTTTTAAGGAGGGAAGTGAGAGGATCTGCAATCCTTCCATAATTCCAAACAAACTTCCTATAATAGCCCATTAAACCCATAAAACCACGCAAGCTCTTAAGAGTTTTAGGGTGAGGCCAATCTTGCATAGATTCAATTTTCTTAGGATCCACTCAGACACCATCCTTGCCGACAATATGACCCAGGTATTCCACTTTTTAGGCACCAACAACACATTTAGATTGTTTGAGGAAAAGTTGGTGCTTAGAGAGTAGATGGAGAACTTGATTCACATGGGAGAGATGGGTTGATCAAGTTTTACTATAGATGAGAATATCATCAAAGAAAACTAAGACAAAATGACGGAGAAAAGGACGGAATACATGATTCATATAAATTTGGAAAGTGGAAGGAGCATTACACAATCCAAAGGAAATTACCAAGAATTCATAATGACCCTCATGAGTGAGAAATTCAGTCTTGGGGATGTCTTCTTCTTTCATACGGATATGGTGGTAGCCAGAACGTAGATCCAATTTGGTGAAGTACTGAGTACCACTCAATTCATCCAAGAGGTCATCAATGACATGAATGGGGAATTTTTATTTGATTGTGAGTTTGTTGAGGGTGCGGAAATCATGACACATGTGCCAAGTACCTTTTTTCTTGAGTACCATGACTACCAGGGAAGAATGGGGCCTAGTACTGGGACGGATAACACTGAATTCTAGTAATTTATGTTACAAGGGAAAAACTCTCTATGGCCAAGGGTAAACCACAACAGACAGGTATGATTGTAGAAATCAACTCAATTCCAACATATGCTATATAAACTAATGTGTAATGTAAGAAAGAGGCCTACCTCAATCCAACGTTTGATGATGTTCCATCGTTGAGCACTTTGACCCAAAGCTTTATACCTGCGAGAAGTTCTCAACAAACAAGCAAAGCAAGTATATAGTGATGATACGAAAGGGGTTAGCACATCAGATATCATAATCCATTAATAAACATTACAAACATGCCCATGGATAATAATCATATATTTTCAAGATACCAATAGGACAGGAAAGGAGTATTTCTATTAATAATTGGTCAGCATAAGTGTCAACATTACAGACTCCCATGTCGTCACGGTTCGAAACCAAGAAACCAAGTTCCTTCCAACTGGGTCCCCACCACTTCAATCCTCCACCAAAGGCAAGCTCATGAGAAAGAGGCAAAGAGGTCCTCTCAATAATAAGGGAAGAGCTTGGGGGTTGAACACTGTGTTCAGACTTGAGGGAAAAAGGGATGCAGACTCAATATGAAGTAATTTCTCCAGAGTAACTTTGCTCTCAAAGTTGAATGCTTTCTCTTTCTTTTCCATAGTTCGAAATTGTGCTCTTATAGCCTCCAAAATGCAACTGAAGGGCCAAGTTGGAACGTTTCCAGTATATGGAAGGCCAAGGATCAGAGATATTTTGTCGTGACATGGAAACTCGACCTCATTTTATATTTTCTGGCACAAATACCAATATACGCGAGCTGTAATGGAGAAGCAAGCATATACGCATCTTGCATAGCAGTTAGGGAGCGTATATGTGGAAAATGTATATTTTTAGCTTTGGATTCATCAAAAAACGGATGAAAAGTCTGCATAGGGAAATGGAAAAAGGTCCTCTATACAAGATAACAATGGTGAGGCAAATCTTGCTATAACAGATGCCCCCTAATATGTGAGATCAGAGGATTATCTGCGATGACCGAAATACATTATAAATAACCTAGAAGTGGAGTGGTAGAGAACCAACTGGATGAACTCAATTTCTCATTACATTATGTACTGACTTTGCATACATGGCTGCCAAGAACACAATGCAGATCCATGTGAAAAATATACCAAACAAGTGTTCATGGCCATGAATAGGCAAATGAAAATGCGGTTATATGCCAAAAGTTGTCATAGTCATGAACAAAGCCCAGTGAAACCAGTCTCAAAAATCAATTTGAAGATATCTGTATACCATGTAGTACAATATGATCTCCCATGATCACTGAAGTAAAAAAAGGTATTGGTCCAATGAAATGGAAGAAATAGCTCAAGAAAGTTGCAGCCACATAATGATGTCTTCAAGTCTTCTACACTATCCGCCAATGGTGCAAGTCTACATCATGTGAATAAATGAGTTGAGGTCGAACACGATGAGACATCGTTTGATTATCGGTCATTAAAGTATATCGTTTAACAAACACGAGACAACCTACCGATAATGAAAGTAGGTATCAAGGCACCGAGTACATCCCTACAAATGTGAATAAAGGAGTTGGTGTCGAACACTTGAGAGATCCATTGATCAGGAGACATTGATGTATTCCCATCTGTCAATGGTGATAGAGCCTGCCACTAATGACAACAAGCCTCAAGGTACTCATAAAACTCTAGGTCCCATATCCAGAATAAATGAGCTGAAGTCGATGGAAGGAGACCCACTGAAAGGAGAGTATTGAGGCATCTCTCATCAGTCAACACGAGGAATAAAGAAGGAGCTTCATGATTTGGTGGAGATCGGACGAAGAACATATTCACGAACCAACGAACTTGTGTGTCTTTCGTGTGTGCCAGATGCAAGCGGTACACGAAAAGGACCCTCTGAATAGAAACCAATGATGAAAAATTGTTGACAAAGGCGAGGAAACCACCAATAAGGCTAATGGCATCCAAGACACTGCACGAATTCCAAAGTGTGAATAGATGTCTCGTTGTCGAACACCAAGGAAACCACCGAGTCAATGACCAATTATGAAACATTGATTGTTGGGTTCAAGGTGACCTACCAATGATGAAAGTAGGGCCAGGGTGCATGATAATACCAAAGTATCATGTGATTCTGAGACAAACTGAGGGTATGGACAACATGCAAAGTCAAAATTTCTGAGGAGTGGCTGACACAGATTGATAGACTTCCTTTGAACAAGATCATAAGACATATGGTGAACTCCGGCAGCATGGAATCAATGATGTGACAATTGGATGCAGGAGGCATCAATAACGTTCTTTGTAGGGACTGGAAGAGTAACCAGTCAGTAGAGAAAACTTTGTAGTGAGATGAGCTTCCTAAGGCCATGCTAAACCCAAAATTATGATGACACACATACTCAATAACTTTGTGCTCTGTTCAAAGGTGACATGACTGCTACCAATTACAATATAGTATTCCCTTCCCGCCCATTTTTTCTTTTTCGTAACAAATGAATGCTATGATACAGAGGAGGGAACGAGTGTTGCAAATAAGAAAAACTAGTTCCAGTAGTGGAACGTACCTATGCTCAATGCAAGGAAATGCATGCGGGAGATGGACACTCGGGGTGATGTTCCCTCCAGGGTATGGGGTGTCAAATTGTGAAGGATGAAAACAAGGCTCTACTTGGTTGAGGATGCAAACTGCTTAGGCAATGGTTTATAACGCAAAACGAGAACTGGCTAAAGGCTCAATACAACAAGCGACGGCATGAGATGCAATCACAACTTAATGCCAAAAAATGTCCTTTTTTATATCTTTTAGTGTACTTTGTGTGAAAAAGGGGTAAACTCGTGCCAAATAGACATCTTTTCAAATCCAATTTACGAGTGTGAAAAAGACAAGTTCACTCGACAATCTTTTCTATTTTTTATAGTGAGTCAGAAAAGAGCTTAACTAGGACTCATGATCTTTCAAATCCAATTTTAACGAGTGTGAAAGGGACAAATCACTCGATGATCTTTTCAGTTTTTGGATGAGTCAGAAAAGAGCTTAATTGAGACTCGTTATTGGGAGTCTAATCGACATGTAAAGGGGGAGGCCAAGGCTCCCGTCTCGACCTTTTTCCAAAAGTCAGTATCCTGCGGATAGCTGACAATAGCTTGGGAAAACCCAAAGCTTTCCAAGTCAAGGAGGAGAAGGTACTAACGGAGGATACAGTCTCCATGATGGTTCGAATAATGTCTCTTAATGGAAAAGACATAGGTGGGGGAATGGGATGTCCCATCAGGTCGTCCCAATCAAAATGAACCTCGTCAGGACTTGGAGGGAGAGAATTCGGGGGAAGAATAAATCTCTCTCGTTCAGAAGGGGGAGGGTGTGGAATGTTGATGACATGGCTGAAAGGTATGTCATTCTCTTCAGGGAGAGTAGGGTTGACCAGAGATTGCACTAGTGTGGCCACTTCTTAATTTATAGGTTGAAGAGGATGTGTAGTAACGGGGGCAAGAGATGCTTCACCCTTAACAAAGGGGGCGATGTCAGGAGAATATTGCATTGGTGGAACCACCGAGACGATCAAGGGAGGAGTGGTGTGAAGAGAAACCATAGATTCCTCATAATTCGAAGGGCTCTTGGGCGAGCCCCACGCTTCTGGTATCTCGACAGTAATAGGACACAAATGAGTAAGGTGACTTCATTCGCAAGTCCTGCAAAAGAATTTAGGCTTACGTCTGAGGCGTCTGGGATTCTCGATGTAACTAGCAGGGGAAAGAGAGTCGTCTCCTGTATGATGAATAGAGGTGGGAGACGTGACATGGCTATGATTCGGGGAAAAAAGAACGGTGTCCCCAACATAATTGGTAGAGGTTGGGGGTAAGTTGTCGATGTAGTTGGTAGAAGAAGTCGACCCATCTCCGATATAACTGGTAGAGGTTGGAGATGGAGTGCCAGTATGACTGACAGTGACCGGGATGGTGATTGATGGTGGCATTTGAGTCCATTGTCTGGGGAAATATGGATTCTAAAAAATTGCAAGCCAGGAAGGATCTTGGTATACCTCTTTCCCTAGCCCAGAAAAGTGTTGGTTCACACCAAAATGGTCCGATGAGGTTTGAACGGGCATCATCACTGAGGTCTGAGAAGAGACCGAGGTAGGATAAGGATTATTCGAGTGAGGATATATGTTGCCCCCTTGTGAAGGGGTCCCATAAAGAGGGTAGCCCGAATCGTAAAACTGGTTCTCTCCATACGAAAGACTTGGTGGTAATTGAGGACCTGTCATGGAAAAAGTGTTCGAAGGAACTGACATGGAAGACGAAAGATACATGGGTGGGGGGTAATAAGTGGGATAGGCACCCATCTTATTACTGGCTCCTGAAAGAGCATAGCTAGTATTAGATTCGTAGGGAGGAAGGTTCCAACCTCCCACGGGGACATGACTCATATCAAATGAAGAAGTAGTCATCAGAGCCATGGTGCCCCCGGGTCCAATGCTAGGATTCATATTTGTGGACCAGGGAGAGGGTTGCACAGGGGAAGGCATATCAACAGAAAAATGGCTAGAGACCCAAGGTGCGGACTGAGCGTTGTAGTTCTGCATACCATTGTAAAATATAGATGGATTTGCCCCCATGACTGTCATGGGGGAGGGGGGTGGTAGCAGTAAACAAAGGAGCAAAAGGAACTCCACTATCCATGATAACAAAGACTCGACATGAAATCCTATGGTCAACTAATAATCAAAGGGCATACCAAAAAGTCAAATGACCAATATGCATGCAAATGGGCTAAAGTGGCTGAGTGGCCTCCCTTGCTAAAGAAGGTATGTCTCGTCCAAGAGGGACCTGAGACTCCCCGCTAAAGTTTGGAAGTAACATAATCAGTTATAAGGGCCCTCGTGGTCTTAACAACCAGTCGATCAGATCCCCCCAGAGAGTTAATCCTCCATAAAGGCTGTGTGTTGTCCGACCCTTATCTGACTCAGGGTTCAAGCAGAATAACCCCTGCAAGTAACCTATGAGATACCTAAGTCAAGCAACTAATAAACCACTGTATAATCGATGCACAAGCGAGCAGTTGTAAGTCCGGATCACCGTATGGGCAGGGTAGCAAAGCCCGAAACCTTTAAAGCACTGCCTCTCACAGAGGTATGGGCACTAGCAAGATCCCCAAATATGAATAAATCCATAGAAATATCTCTGACGGTAGGTGAGTATCCAGGGGTTATCCCTTCAACTAACTTCGCGTGACCTCGTGATTAACTCCGATGTGAGTGGAGCCTCCTGATATTACCAATTATACAATGGACTTCTCAACTCCCTGTCTCAGACACATATGTTGATTTAATTGCCTTGGAGAAGTTTATTCACAAAATCCTATTCCAAGGCACTAAATCCTAAGCTAGTTTGTTCACCCTAAAAGTAAAATCGTGACTAATCAATTTTGGTTTAAAGCGTAAATGTTATTCACCGTGGTTACTCAAAAAGGTATGGAGGTGAAACTCATGGTGTTATGACTCTGCCAGAAAATAAATATGGATATAATGCAAAGTCTATCTTTAACTTTTCAATGAATGATATGCTAATAAAAACAGTGCAGTCTTCAATTTCAAATCTGCAATCCAGAAGTAAAATACGATCTTTCGCTGCATGTGCTAAGCTAATGAAAAAATTCAAAGACAAAAATGCCAACCAATGCAAAATGTCTATTTTTTTTGTATTTTCAATATTCTAAAAAAGAAAATGCATGGACTGATAAGCAACTTGACAGATGAATTCTACGGTGTATAAAAGTAGTAACTAAAGAAGAATACCAGGCAGGCAAGCAAACAACCCAGAAACCAAGGACGAATTAAAAATAGAAAACAAAGAGAAATACTACACCCAAAAATTCAACTCCAAACAAGCTTCCTGTCATCCCAAATAATCTCAACAGGCACTACAGAGACCTAAGAAGGCTCAACAATATTTAAATCCTACCCATCAGCCACTCAACCAAGAAAACAAGCAAGGGGAAGTGGTATACGCGACTGTTCAGGAGAACAGAGCGTATATACGCCTCTTGCAGTGAGACAACAAGTGTGTATACCCGACTGTCAGGGAAAAAGGGGCGTATATGCTTTAAAACAAGGCCAGGCAAGGGTAAAAGGTTGAAAACTTAGACTCAGAGTGAACAGGATCTGTCAAGCAGTGATACGACAAGAAACACAAAGGAAAAAGAGCAATGTAAGAAGAAAAAATACTTCAACCCTTAGAAGGAAGATCTCTCCCCAGTGGAGTTGCCATTTCTGTTACAAGGGAAAAACTCTCTATGGCCAAGGGTAAACCACAACAGACAGGTATGACTGCAGAAATCAACTCAATTCCAACATATGCTATATAAACTAATGTGTAATGTAAGAAAGAGGCCTACCTCGATCCAACGTTTGATGATGTTCCATCGTTGAGCACTTTGACCCAAAGCTTTATACCTGCGAGAAGTTCTCAACAAACAAGCAAAGAAAGTATATAGTGATGATACAAAATTGTTTAGCACATCATATAGCATAATCCATTAATAAACATTACAAACACACCCATGGATAATAATCATATATTTTCAAGATACCAATAGGACGGGAAAGGAGTATTTCTATTAATAATTGATCAGCAGAAGTGTCAACATTACAAACTTCTGTGTCGGCATGGTTCGAAACCAAGAAACCAAGTTCCTTCCAACTGGGTCCCCACCACTTCAATCCTCCACCAAAGGCAAGCTCATGAGAAAGAGGCAAAGAGGTCCTCTCAATAATAAGGGAAGAGCTTGGGGGTTGAACAC
>ML819633.1:28432-47442 GCA_009831015.1 Picea engelmannii
ATAATGAAAAAGATGCTTAGCGCCTTTACCCTATGGAGTTTTAAAAAACAAATATAAAAAAAAATTAAAAAAAAAGGGGGAAAAACTTAAAAGAAAGAGGATTTAGGGTTTTTGAAGGAAAAACCTAATGGGAGGAGGTCAAAAGGAGGATAAAAGAAAGGAGAGGGGGGAAAGGAAAGGGATCTGCTATGAGGTATTGTTATACTGCCCAAATCTCAAACTGGACTGATTTCTTGTGAGGGGTTGGGGATTTTCCCAGCTGACTTGAGTGGTAGCTCAGTCTTGGAGGCGAGCTGGGAAGCTAGGCTACTGTCCAAATTGTGTGTGGCCCCTTTGCGGCTCGGGGGGCTGAGGGGGAAGCAGAGTACCCCTAGCGTTTGTCTGGGAGGTACCGGTGAGTCCTCTACGGTCGGCAAGCAGGAGCAGGAGCGGCAGGAGCACAGGATTCATTTGCTGCAAGCGATAAGGGCACAGGTATGTCATTCGTATTTGGGCGTTATAAATCTCTGGGCGTTTTTACCTTGCTGCGGGTGTTTATAAACTGTAGTTTTAATGGTTATTGTGCAAATTTGAAGTTCCAGTGGTTATGGTGTGAATCATGTTCTTAAACTATATATCAAATGGTTATGGTATAACTTGTAGTTGCCTGGATTATCTTGATGTTGGATGTTTTAAAAAAAGAAAATAAGAAAAATAAGTGAGAAATTGCATTGGGGTTTATCTCAGCATGGAGGGTCAAATTTATCTACGTTCTTGTGGGTTCAACTCTGTGTTTTTTTTTTACAGTGGAATTTCTCTGTGGTTTTGGGTTAAATACCTGCATTTTTCTAAATGAACTTGCCCTACGTTTGTCTTCATTTCGGGCGTTTCCCTATTGTTGTGGGCTATATTGATATCAGAAATGGTGGGACTGCTCAATACATTGACTCCAAAATTCATTTAAAAAAAAAAAAACTTTAATCTCTCAATGATATACTACCTGGTTGTACCGATTTACACTTAGTTTGTATCGAATCTACTTCCCGGCGCCGTCCCTAACAATTTCTGGTATAACGAAGTCCTAACCTCCTTGAAATTTTTCCAACTTACCACTCATCACCTATGATTCAGACGGCCTGAATCTCTGTGTAGAGTCCAGCGCAGTGAACGACAAATGGAGTCGGTATATCCAGCCAAGCGACTGAGTTGGGCTCCCCATAATACAAATTCTAATGTTCTTGTATGGGTTTTCTTCACTATGGTTTTATTTTAATTTTTCAAAAACTTATTTTGAGTTATGAACGGTTTTTATATTTTAATATGATAATAGTGGTTTATACCCAGGGTCGGGTTGAGAAGTTTTAGATAACACTGTAGGTTTTTGTGGATTGTAGAGCTGTTCGTTTTCGTTCTGGCAGTAGCTTCCGCTCAGCCAGTCCTCACGCTAATGTTCTCCTCATGTCTGGTGCGCCCCTCCCCATAACTGCCGCTGGTTAACTCCGTGGTAATAATTAGGGTTTTGTTGAATTTGTTTCATGGAATCAGTGCAAGTCCAGTCACCTTGCATTTTTAAAATTTAGATAATTGATGTTGTTTATGGAATACCAGAATGAATGGAGTGTAGTAATTAAAGTTCAGTGGATTTAGTTTCTTGGAACCAGTGCCAGTTCGGTTCTTGGGGACGGTTAATGAAGCTTAGGGCAGTGGATTGATAGCGTAGGTTCAGGAGTGAAATGATTAACCTTCTGTGGGCCTTTTTATAATGTTAAATGACTGATGGCTGTGGTGGGGAGTAGTGCGCGGTGGATGATGGCATATTGCTATTAGGTATCAAAAAGAACGGATGGTTGTACAACTCAAGTCATTACATACAATTAAAAATGTTGGCCTTCACCTAGTCTTAAGGCTGAGAATATTTAACATTCAACGAGCTGGGAATTAGCATTAAATTTTCTTTGTCAACCCATTTAAGAAATCGTTATTTTTAACATAAGATAGAGCTGGCATACAATAATAATATATTTTTATATAAATCGCTGGCATAAAATCGGGACGCTGTCCACAATAGCTCATGCCAGGTTGTATTCCTTATAAATAATATAACACATCGATATAGGAAATAAATTGTCAATGTTGTCATTAAGGACGCGTTCCTTCAGATACACAAAAATAACACCTCTGCTCTAATAATTCGCATGCCAAATTCCAGATGCCACGTATTCCACTGGGTAACTCGCCTCGACCGTGCTGCAATTCGTGTGCCGTAAAAATTCAGTGTGGGCGACTCTAGTTAGGAAGAAAAATATTTTAGTTAACAGAAAAATTAACCACGCTGGCGTATTGCTTCTATCGCTCATGAGTTACAGCTGTTGGGTATAATAAAGCTGTGGTTTTCGAATTTCTTTATGCTGAAGAAGTTTTGTTTCCCTTCGTGAATCTGACTTTTATATTTCCCTAAAGAAAAAATAATAATTTCACATCAACAACCCAACCTAGAACGTTACAACACTCTCCTTCAATCTATGTATCAGAGCCCATTGAACTGAAAATATATTGGACGGCCAGTGTGAACGTAAAGTAGGCTTCCGTAAATTTCTTTTATATACTCCAATATCTTTTGTGAATTTTGGAATAATTACAATGGAATAGTTCATCACTGAAAAGTTATAATAATTAGGTTTGCCATTAAACTATGTTTTATTATATAAATGGATTTATTTGCTTAAATGCAATGGTAATACTGGTTTAAATTGCAATAACAATATTTGTCTTAATTTGCGATGGTTTTTATGGTACCTTATTATTATCCTTGATTAAGTTGATAGTTCGTATATAGAGATATATTAAAATTGCTATATTAAGACATGGTTGTGACATTGGATTGTAAATAGGCTCCAAGACGGAACCCAATCACTTAACTCTTAAATCCTTAAGTGGAACAATAAGTCAACTTCAGCTCTTAGCTTGCTTTATTTTAAGGAATGCATTTCTTCCTTAAAACAAAATCCTTATTTAACCATATTCTTTTATCATGTTATCAAGAGATTTTATTATTTTAGAGGATGTCCATAAGAAAAGAGAGGTTGTGGCACAATGATTTTTAGATTTAAGTTATGCTTATGGAAGTATATCAATGTCATTATTATATATCACTAGGATGTTTTATTAATTTAGATGTTTATTAACCTTATCCTTTTATCATGTTATCAAGAGATTTTATTATCTTAGAGGATATCCATAAGAAAAGAGAGGTTGTGGCACAATGATTTTTAGATTTAAGTTATGCTTATGGAAGTATATCAATATCGTTATATATCATTAGGATGTTTTATTAATTTAGATGTTTATTACCCTTACCCTTTTATTTTGTTATCAAGAGATTTTATTAATTTAGAGGATATCCCATAAGAAAAAGAGAGTGGTTGTGTCATAACGATTTGAGTAATTCTTAAATAATTGGTTCCCATTTGAGTTTTTAGATTTAGACTTATGCGCAATAAGAATCTATGTAATAATGAAGAATGGATCCCAATGTTTTCTTGCATTATAGGTTTATCATTGATTATTGGAATAACAACCCCGGCAGCAGGTACAGAGAATGATTGTGATGATGGAGTGATTTATAGATATATTATTACTACATGGTGAATTAGAGATGATGTATGATGGTTAATAGTAAGAAGTACTCTCACCCTTGGCTAAATGGAATGTGGAGGACAGAACGAATCTTAGTTAATCATTGATGTTGGTAGAATTAGCTTTTTGGTTTTGATGGTGTCGGGCGGGATGTAGACACCTCCATGTTCCTCAGAACAGTCGCCAGCCCTGAGACCTTAAATGGTTAAAATCGATGGGAACCTGGGCTTGAGCGTTGTTTATGTGTCTTGGAGGTCCTAACCATTACAGGGTAGGACGGCGGGTAGTCAGTTCTACTTATCATCGTGTGATCGTCGTTATGCATGCAGTTACTTGTCACGCGTCCTTGTAGTATTTTTACATTCATCATGGTTGTGTCTTGTTCATCGTCGGGTGGCGACGCAGAGTCGAATGCGTTGATTGGTTCCTTGTATACGCGCACACACACCTTAAACACAAAAAAAAAAGAAAAAAAAAATTGCACTTGTTTTCAGAGTTGTTGTCATAACCTGATAACCCTATGTGGAAGACTCACCCACGTATCTATGAGCGCTCATGGAGATTCGACAGAGGAAGATTTTGAGATTGATAAATTCATTGAGAACAACGCTCCATTTACTATGTTATTAGGAAAAAACTGGATCGAGAAATATCAAACTAGAAGAAAAGAAGAGGAGGCCCTAGAACAGAAAAAGAAAGAATTAAAATATTTCATGACTAGCAGGATAACACACTTGATTGCAGAACAAGAGAACAGATCGAAGCTACTTAGAACTAGAAACTTGGATCACGAAGTTGAAATAATATAAGAAGATTCACAGATGAGTAGAGCACCTACCCCAGATAGAGAAGCAATATTACTCTCTAATCCTATGAAAGAATCCCAACAGCACGAAGTTGCTATGCCAAAAGAAGACAAGAATCAGAATGGAAAGAGGAATAACGAGATGAAGATCACTGGGAAGAAGGCTAGAAAACTCAGTAAGAAGAGAGCAAACATCGAAAAGTTACATAAGGGCACAGAGGGAACTTCGCGGAAGGAAGATTTGCAAAATTGGAACTTCATCGAGATATCAGAACAACGCCCCGTGGCACTTCGCCATGGCGAAGAGATATGACCATTGGAAGAATTATAACCATTGGACCGACATTCCAGAATGGTTAGAATAGCAGTTATGACTAGAAAGCTCGTCATTGGACTGTTGGGACCACACCGCAATGGACATAACTACATTGATCGAAAACTTATTATCCATTGGAGAGATTTGTTACATCATGTCTACTTAGTCCATCGACTGTTGCACCAAGAACACTTTTGTGAATTATATCAGAGCTAACAAGAGAACCCATTACTACCGCACTGTGCTTAGTAACATCGACACTGATTCTATTGATTTGATCACTCATCCATCCACCCAATTTTTTCGATCAAGAGTGTGCATGTCGGACCAGCTCAACACTATGGAGAAGTCAGTCAAGGAAATTTTAATTGATCTGATGGTCGAGAGAGTGATGTCCATAGGAGTTCAAGATTCCTCGATGAGAGGAGTGCAAGACTCTCTGTCGACTTCTCACGGATCTAGACCATCCCGACCAGCAACAGAGAAGAGAACCAAACACAAAGATGATCTAGCAAATGCGAAGTTAATCCTGACCATTTTACCCGACTACATCCTGCCTCTAGATAGTGCAGTGATTTGTGACAGTGTCCCAAGGGACTTTGATTACACCATGGTTACTGCATACCTCCTGAAGGGGATACGTGTATTCAGAACGCAGCA
This sequence comes from Picea engelmannii, assembly GCA_009831015.1. Lineage (NCBI taxonomy): Eukaryota > Viridiplantae > Streptophyta > Pinopsida > Pinales > Pinaceae > Picea > Picea engelmannii. The sequence continues at coordinate 33,829 of ML819633.1, forward strand.
AGATAAGATTGTGACATTGAAGTTCAATGACTTCAACCTAGGTGACCGCAAAAATTACAGCATGCTTTCTCCTTACAAGTATCTGACTAGGACGAAGGGGAAGAACTCGAAAATAATCCCCCAGCCATGGACTATGAACCTCGCGCAGTCCACCCTCTTGAATGTGATGAATATCCCACACTTTGGAAGGCCCTGGGAGGTTAACGCATGTGTTAAGCTCCTTCTCTCATGTTACCATGGTGGCTATCTATGGCTAGATAGACATATCATAGTCTATCTGACGTTGATCAATAGGATCATTGGATTGAGCATGAAAGGACCTAACCCACAAGACTTCTACCCAGGGAAGGCTTCCGACCGCACCCTGGCACAAATAATTAAGGACACTTATGGCAATGTAGAAAAGGGAACACGAGGCTACAAGGTAGCTTCCATCCAGAATGGTGCAGTGCACCTGGCTTGCCAGTTGATCGCAGGGAAGCTAGTGAGGAAGAATCGACCTACATAAGTCATAGGATTCGTGTTGACCTAGCCGAGAAATGTGTATAAGGACTCCAGATGAATTGGGCGAAGTACTTGGTCAACCAGCTGGAATTAGACTATCGCGAAGCTCAGGATCAGGGCTATGAGTTCGACTTTAGTTGGCTATAGATCCTCATCACATTTATCGCTTGGGAAATGTCAGAAGGTGCGACCTTCTCGGGCATCGAACCGTTTGAACCACTCGCTGCAAAGTTCACCATGCTCTAGTACTCGAGCGATATGGGAAAACAGTGGCAGTTGAATGTGGTCTTTCATACCTATTATCTCCAACTGAAGAGGGCTATCAAAGCTACCCCTCACATGACACCGAACACCCTGCATTGGTTCCAACTTTTCATGAAGTTCTACAGAGATCAACACTTCATTTATATCACCGTGTGCGCAGATGATCACAAAGAAGAGCTTCAATCGTAATACAACCTCGCAAAGGAGGACCTTGAAGACATCACCAAGGATTGGTCTGTAGAACTCCTCATCCCTATAGACCCCACAGAAATGTCAGACCCTGAACTAATCAGTAGCTCTGAGACCACTCATGAAGCAAATGGTCTTCCTGGACCCAGCAGAAGGAAGAAGCCCGAAGAGGTCCAAAACTTGAGCAATGCATTGGAAGGAACTGCTTCAGTATCATCTGGACGAGGGGGTGATGATGAAGTAGAAGAGACAAATGGAAAAGAGGACCAGCAAAAGCAAGGCGAAGTAACACCGCCTAGGGACCCTGCTGATGAGGCTGATCCCTTGAAGAAAAGGAAGGTTTCTCCCATGAAACCCACTTCCCGAAAGAAATCTAGAGCCACCTTGACTAAGATGCAGGTTGTGCTCACTGTAGATGACTTCGACTTTATCATCGTCACTGTAGTAGATGCCTCACAAGACATCTTGCAGAAACATGAAGCCAAGAAAGAGGAGATGTATGATAGAATCAAAGTTGAACTCAGAGGGATACAACAAGCCCTTCAATCCAGCCGCGCAGTATCCACTGCGGACCCACCATTAGAAGCACCTGAGTTGGGATATGATCCTTCCCAACTCTGCAAACTAGCTGATGCAACCGAAGCTCGCCTTCGTCGTGCACAAGAAGAAACTGAACAGGCCATAGAGGCCCTAAAGCAAGTACAAAAAGTATTCATAGAGAAACGTCGAATTGTGCAGCAAGAGAAGGTTTCCCTCCAAACTAAGTTTGAAGAAGAGAAAGCGCAGATCCAGCAAGAGAAAGAGTAGTTGCTCGCAGAGCAGGTGGCAGTAAAAGAAGCAGTCAGCAAAGCACATCGCTCTGTGATAGGCTTAGAGAAAAAGGAGGAAGACCGAGTGGAAAATCAAGTAGAGTAGCTTGCGGAAGCTATCCAACATATTCAACAGAGAATAGCAGACCGCGAGCTACGAATAGTGACAAGTACCCTGTAGGAAGTGCGAGATCAAAGAGAAGCCACTGCCCTGAGCACAGACGAGAGGATCAGAGCATTCGCTCTAGAATGAAAACAGCTAAGTGCTCACAGTGCACAGAATTATGAGCGACTGACTGAAGATACTGAGTTGAAGGTACTGGAGTCACAGCTCTAGGAAGCAAAGCAACAAGCAGCAATAGTACAGGCACAGTTGAAGCTCCTGTCAGCAGTTGAAAGGATGAAGCGATCCCAAGAACAATGCACTTCTCAACAGAAGGTCCACGCCATTCAGAGAAAAGTCATGGAAGTGACTCAAAGGCTCCAACCAGTCCAGGACGAAGCTTGCCAACTATTTGAGGAGATTGAAGGTCGAGGCATGGAGTTGGAACAAGTAGTCGTTGTAGTCGAACATCGTTTAGAGGGACCTGTCAATGAAGCAGTCATCCAAGAGTTCGTCGAGCAGGAGGCCCTAGCGCAACAACAGGTTGAAGCAGCTCGAGCCAAGCTCGAGGCTTTTGAAGCACAACTACCCAGACCAGAGTGACTCGAGACGAGTCACAGGTGAGTGTTGGCGACCTGTTGGCCCTTGACCAATTTTTGAGGATCCCTAGTCATGTTTGACCTACTTTTGGGACTTCGACACGCTGTCAAATATGGAGCGCAAGTCGAAGCATAGATCGCGGGATCTTGGCCCCTTTTTAGGGATTTTTGGGTTTTGGGCTTATGTAACGGGAATGGAGATGTCGGTCCATGGGTTTACCCATGTTTAGGCCCATTTTGTAATGTATAAATAGAAAGCTAGGTGATGTAGGAAGTAGTTTGATCTATGTGATTGAAGGAGGGACAAGTATGTGATGCTAAGTGCTAAGTGTTAATTGTTAAGTGTAAGTGGTAATTGTAATTGATTTTTTCATACTATGTGAGACTTGCAGAGCTAAGTGCAAGTGATTGTAAGAGACTGTGGAAGGATTTGTGTTGTAATTCAGGGAAGGAAGATCTAGCGAGGTGTGCAGATCTCCTATCCTCTGCGGAGTAAGATATCATGGCTCTATGCATGTAGAATATTGACAAAAAGAAATAAAGAAGAAGAGTTGGTGGACGTAGCCCCAGGGTGGGGGTGAACCACGTATATCCTGCGTTGTGGTTTCTATGTGCTTTATGGTTGTTCTCTTGTCTATGTGATTGAATGCTTAGTGCACTGATGTATTCTTGGAAGGATCTAATATGGTAGCTTAGTGCTGAATAATGTGAATAAATGCTAGATTTGATCTATGTTGGTATGCTTACTACTTGAATCTATGGATCTATATAAATACTGTGTTGATCTGTTGTTAGGGTTTAGCTGTGCTGTAAAATAAGGTTGAATATTAATGAATTGTAACTGCTAAGTGTTATGTTGAGGTGTTACAATCACATATTTGTGTCCAAACTAAGGTTGCAGACACTGGAGTCCTGCAACCACCCCTGCCTCTACCTCGGGTGATACTTCATCTGCTTCGCAGGTGTTTCCAAAAAGGTCGGTAGTTAGGGTTTTTTTGGTGCGTTTTTGTAGCGTTGAACCCTGGGTCTACCCTTGTGCCAACACTCGGCCTGGCGGTTATTCACCGCTGCATGAATCTGATGGGCCTTTCCCAAATCTCCAACAGTAGCGTGTCCAGCTAACTCGACTACTCTAGCCCTCTCAATCAGACAATATCGTTGGTAATGTGGCTCTCCACATGTCCAAAATCCGATCTTCAACCCAATACTCCTGGTCCCTAAAGTATAATTTGTCGTTCTACCAACTTGTAACCCTGGTATGTTCTGCTGAACAAGCCTAAAATTTTGTTGTTGCAGACGATGTTGTTGTTAGTGGTGTGGTCCTCTGTAGGGAGTCCATAACTGAGGAGTCGGTCATCATGGTGTCGTGAACATGAATCCTCTTAGCATGTCTCGATACCCTGATGAATGTTTAGTTGATGTCTGATGTTTTTGCACACCAAATGTCGCCTATCCTATTAGTCTCGCAGGAGTCCTTCCCTGACCCCTGCTGATTAGCTCTTCCTCAACTTTGAGGACCTTTTGGACTGCATCATGCAACGTCTAAGGCATTGGGATCCTCACCTTCACACAAATGTTGATGTTCCAGCCAAACACAAACTTGTTGACCTTTAGCTTCTCGATGTTCAGATGTGTAGCATGCCTAAGAAGCTCAATGAATCATGCCTCATACTCGAGCACCGTACGACCACCCTGTCACAAGGAATTGAACTCATTGAGCTAGCACTTAATGAATTCCTCTGACAAATACCTCTCCCGAAACTGTTCCTCGAACAGTTCCCATGACACGTCTTCGATGGCCATGTTCAGTTGTGGTAGGAGTGTCTTCCACCATAGAAGAGTGCTCCTCTTCAGTTGAAAGACTGTCATGCGGACTTTCATGTTGGAGGTGTAGTCGAGAAGTGTGAATCACATCGTCATGTTCTCCAACCATGCCTCGGTGGTTGCACCATCTGTGGCACCAAAGAACTTGGCAAACTTGACCTTCTCGAGTTATTTGTGAATGCTACCAGTACCGACTGGGGTGCATTGTGGACTCTCAGGGGGGACATGTGCCATGGCCTCATCTCTATATATTCGGTTAATCAAGGCCTCTGACATCCTCTGAAAGGACCTCATCAACCCAACCACATCCCCCACAACAATATTCTCTTGTCCAATAACCTTCTCTTCTCCTTGGGGGTTATACCCCTCTGGCATGGATGCTACTGGAGGCATCACACCTCCTCCCCTAGCACCACGGCGTCTACCTCCATAGAATCCTCTAACCATGATGACCTGCAGGGACACAATTCAATTTAATTAGCGATAAATTATTAATCAAGTGTTTAATACAGTGGAAGGCGTAATGATCCCAAGTCCTAGAGTTGAACCCACTCTGATACCATATGTAACGTCCCCTCCATTACGACTAGGAAATAAAAGCACAAAAGGTAAACAAAAATTGCATTATAAAATTAACGTCAACACATAATTCATAGAAGCGCATCATCTATGGAATCATAAGTAAAATCATTACAAGCTACTCATCATTGTAATAAATAATGATGAAATCAATGCATCAACATAAAGGATAGTGACACATAAACATAAATAGCGACACATCTCAGCACATCACAATCAACTTGAAGCAATTTATAAACAATGATCAACCAGATACTTAATATTAAAATGACTACCCGCCCAACCTACCCTGCAAGGTTAGGACCTCCAAGACACATAAGCAATGCTCAAGCCCGGGATTCATCTGATTGATTTTTACCATTTAAGGTCTCAGGGTTGGCGACTGTTCTGAGGAACAAGGAGGTGTCTACATCCCACTAACACAATCAAGTTGAAAACCAACTAGCTCAATCAATCAACATCACTACTATTCATGGCGCAATAGAATTCAAATACTAAATCAATCATATAATGACATTATTCCATGGCACGCGAGTAATCTAATTACTTAGTTCATCACATGGAAACATAATTCAAGGCACGCAAGAGTATTCATCAGTTGTATTCCATGGCGCAAAAGAGATCTAATCACATAATCAATCATACATTACCTTTATTACAAGGTGAAAGAGTAATCATTAATATTATTCATGGCAAAAAATAAATCTAATCATATGAGCCATCACACATCATTCATCAAAAATTCATGGCACATGTAATCTAATTACTCAAACATTTATACATCCACTTTATTCCATGGCGCAAAGAATCCAATTACTGAAACATTTATACATTCACTTTATTCCATGGTGCAAGGAATCTAGTTACTCAAACATTTATACATTCACTTTATTCCATGGTGCAAGGAATCCAAATACTTAATCAATCATCATGACTCTCAAGAGCCTACACTAACAAGTAAGGAAATTAAGAATAACAACATTAATCATTGAACATATTGTACCTCAAATTAAGCAATAAATATTAATAAGTTACGAACCACCATAGTCTAGTGCTTTGAATCGATAACCAAGGGAATATCAGGATGATCAATAACTACCAAGTCTATCCATTAAATAATTAAGAGAGAATCAATCCATAATTAAGAATTAATTAATGTTTCAAGTGCTAACCTTCAGGTCCATCCATAGGGACTTTTTTATAAGAAGATTAAGTTTTCTTTAATGATAAAATAAGGAACTTAAGTTGGCTCATCAATTCCCTTAGAAGAATTAAAGAGGCCCAAAATGATATAAACAAGAAAGATTTAAAAAAAAAACTTGTCGTCATATAACACACCACTTAAACGATGAAATGAAACTCATCAAAAAAGATTGCAGACTTAAAACACATGGTAAATTTAAGGGAATCTTAGTTTGAATGTGTGGTGAAGTAAACACACTATCTTAGTATAAGATAAAATGCACTGTCTGCGGTGAGCAAACACACTATCTTTGGTGAAATCATAGACATCATGTGGAAATATCTAAAGACACAGAGTTGTGACTCCCTAAAAATGAAAATAACTAATGACAATTCGTTGGGCAAGTGACTGAAGGCGTAGAGCTTATATGCTCCTCATAAAAACGCAAATTTTTGGGAGTTAAGGCACTGGGTAAGTGAATGAAGGTGCAGAGATTTGAATCCTCAAAAATGTAGAGAAAAAGCTACAAAACACAGAGACATTAAAGAAAAACGTAGAGACATTAAGAATCACAGAGGCATTAAAGGTAAACAAAAGGAGGTTTTCCCCAACTCACAGGGTACTTTTAAATGCATAAAAATTGTAGAGTTTTCCAGATAAACGAAGGGAGGTTTTCCCCAACACACAAGGTTCCTTTAATTGCACAAAATCGTTGAGTTTCCCAGATAAATGAAGGGAGGTTTTCCCCAACACACAGGGTTCTTTTAATTGCACAAAAATCGTTGAGTTTGCCAGATAAACGAAGGGAGGTTTTCCCAAACACATAGGGTGCTTTTAATGAATAAAAGACCCATATTTTTCCAGAGAAACGAAGGGAGGTTTACCCCAACACATAGGGTACCTTTAATTGCATAACAATGGCAGCGTTTTCTAGAGAAACTAAGGGAGGTTTACCCCAACAAGCAAGGTACCTTTGATTGCATAAAAATTGTGGAGTTCTGATGTAACAATTCGTTGAGCAATGGAAGAAGGCACAAAGCCTTTGACTCCTCCAAAAACTAAAAGAACTGAAGTGAAATTTTCTAAGGAAAAGAATGAATGCACAAAGCCTTGGCTCCTCAATAAAAATGCAGAGAACCGAGGTGAAATTTGTTGAGCAAATGAATGAAGTCACGGAGCCTTGAATCCTCAAACAAAAACACAGAGATCTGATGTATAAACTCGCTGAACAATGGAAGTAGCCACAAAGCCTTTGCTCCTATAAAAACGCAAAGAACTGAGGTGAAATTTGCTGAGAAAAAGAATGAAGGCACAAATCCTTGGCTCCTCAAATAAAAACGTAGAGAACTGAGGTAAGAATTTGCTAAGCAATGAAGGAAATAAAACGCAGATATTACCAATGTCGAGTGATTCCTACAAGGGAAAAATAACGCAGGCTAGATTTAAAACAAAACTCATATAATACAAGAAGAAAGTGTTAGACATTATTTTCGTCATCCCTATGATCATTAATGATGTAAACCTATTTGTTGCCTTTAGAGGGGTCAATGATATGAGTTCCTAAAAAGAGAAGGGAGAAGAACTTCTCCTGAGAAAAGAAGTTGTTTTTTCCTATGTAAAAACCTTATAAAAAGGGAAGTTCGAAGGTTGCTATATAGGCAGGGTGCGAGAATGACCCATTCTCGCAGGCTGCACTATAGCTAGGGTGCGAGGTATTTGCAGGTTTCTCTATAGCTAGGGTGCGAGAATGCATGCACGTGGGAAAAATGAGCGTTTTCTCGAATCTTCTAGAAGGAGAAACTTTTATGGTGAGGTGGCATCCGAATGGTTTGGATCTTACTTGCTTTCATGATTTAGTGGGATCATCCTAACCTCCTCAACTTATCCTCTTCAACTTATAAAAGGAGAGGAGTTCTCATGGAGAAAGTTAACTTTTGTTAGCTTGGGTTAGCTTTGTTGGTTCATGAGCTTGTTCTTGATTGGCTTGGAATTATCAGCTTGGTTGGAGTGGCTTTGAGATTTGCTTTGTCAAGATAGATTGTGAGTAGCTATCAGATCTATGGTTTCAGAATTCTTGGAGCAAGAAGTGTGTGGGGAACGAAGGACAGTTGGAAGGGAACTTACGACATCAAGGCCATGGTTGTAATCTCTCTTTCACATTTAATATGATACAGTAATATGATTCTTTCCTATAAATCTTGTTGTGTTTTATTGTATGATTCCTTGATCACATACATATGTTTATATTGAGTTTATGCTATCGCTCTCACTTTGGTTGGTTTGTATTGTTTTGGTCTTGACTGTACGAGAGCATTGGAGCAAAGCGGGAGCAACAAAGACCAAAGGAAGCGTTAATAAGGTATGTTCCTTGTTCTTGCCTCTTATTTAATTCAATGGTTAGAATCTAGGGAAAGAGTCACATTCTGTCTTGCTTTGTTCTAGATCTAGGTGGATCTAGGGAGATCGGTTTGTGTCTGCACTTATGGATTTATCCAATAACAAAATTGGCGACTCCACTGGGGAATGGATTGTTTCCTAGTTAGTCTAGTTTCCCTTGCTTTGATTGCTTGTTTTCTGGTCTCTGAGTCTGTGGGAGATCCATCAAGACTCTCTGGATCTGAAAAGTTCACTCAAAATCTTTGTCCCTTTTCCAAATTTTTTGTTTACAGACATTCTCGCACTGTACCCTTTAGTGGCATGTGAGAACCATCTGAGTTTGCACCCTACTGTGTACTCTAGTGCGAGATGTTTGCACCCTACCTGTGTCTAGCCTGCGAACTCCACTAATGTTCGCACTGCACCCTATAGCTAGGTTGCGAACCCATTTGAAATTTGTGTTTGGAATTAGGATGTCCTATTTTTTTTATGCCCGGTTTTGCTTTGATCAGCTGGATTGACTTTTGGAGCCTATATTGATTTGTTTGCAGTCTGTTTGACATCCTTTGAGTTGCTTTTAGCCACTTTTTCTTTGTTTGGTTTTGAAGGATTAATCTCTTTCTTTGAGTGTCTTTCAATTATAAAGCGTGTGTTTTCTTTAGAATTGTTTAGGGAAAGATCAGATTTCTTCTGAATAGTTCGCTTTAAAAGAAAACTTTTAGTTTGGGTTTCTTTGTTTTAAGAAAGTTCATTATTGCTTTTAGTGAAATTTTTGAAACATAAATATTTAATTTCTTGCTTTATATTAGATTGGGGGCATCCTTTCATTTGAAGTAGAGAAATTGCATGATTCTTGGCCTGTTTTTATCTTAAATTATGAAAAAAATTCCCCCTCATGGCCGGGGGGGGCCATGAATCGTGCATTGGTATAGTACCTTTTTCTCATTTCTTGAGAATTTCAATATTGATGAGTTTAATATATTTTGGGGCATTGTGCATATGGGAATGATAAATGTTTTCTCCTTCTCGTAGCATAGATTTCATCGAAATGAAAAGATTGCATCTTCATATCTTTGCATAATTTTCGAGTCGGTCAAAACACCATATTGTCCACGCCATTTTCCTCTTAAGTAACAACAGCCATAAAATAAAGCGCTTATAAAAATTGATTAGACATTTTTATCTTTTCTGGTAGAAAACCTACATTAGATTAGTTGTAGGGCTTTGGAATAGGTGTGAAAGATAACTTTCCAAAGCTGCAAACACACATAGTATCTTGTGATAGGAAGAGTTAACTCCACTTACTACATTTTGTCCTAGGAAGCCCTTCTCACACAAGGGTCAAGCACGAGGTTGCATTGATATTGACAGAGTTACTCACCCTTATTTGTTGATATTAGTGTAGAGATTGCACGTATTACAGGGATCACTCGGAGGTATACCCACAATGATGAGTGGAAGCCTTTTGAGTTGATTTCGGGCTAGCTACGCTGCCCTTGCGTGTGGATCGAACTGTCGACTGTTCCCCCAGGATTTATTTTTGTCGGTGGTAACCTTAGTGGCCTATCTCTCTAGGTTCTTTACACAAGGTGACTGCGGAGGGGCGGGTCTTCATGGTACCTGGAATCGACGTTGGCCAAACTCACTCGGGCTCCTTGGAGGGTATACACACGATTATGTGTGGGAGCTTGCAACAGGGTGTAAGTCCGTTAAGCAGGTCGTCAACGTAACTTTTCCACCCGCTCTATCTCAGCCCCTTCTTACTTTGTTCCCGCGACGTTGGATTTCATCACCAACTAGTGTGCTCATTGTACGAAGGTTTTGTTTGCTTGCTTGCTTACTAGATTTTTAGTGTGTGTTGTTTGTTTTCCCGAGTGGACTCTAGATTGGATTTTTTTTTTTAATGGCGTCAGTTCCCGAAATGACCAATGACGGAACCTCTGCTCCAGGGGAACCTTTCATTTTTCCTTCTGATGGAAACATTGGTCCTCCTCACATTGCTACTTTGAGCCTTCCAGGTCTCACAATTGGATTACCGGTATGGTTGTTTTCCACTCAGGTAATCCCGAATGTAGTAAGTTCTTCGGTCATAAGCACTTCCCCCCAAGAGCATCAACCTCATGTTGATCCTTCACCTTCTTCACTAGTGAGGTCTTCTTTTCCTTCTTTACTTGCAAGGTCGCCTTCCATTTCATCTTCTTCGTCAAGTGAAAGTTTTGCAGCTAGTAACTCGGTGAATAAGAAGAAGAAGAAAAGAAAGATTAAGAAGAAGAAAGATAAGAAAAGGTCAAAACCTCCAACCACTGTCAAACATGTTGGAAAACAACCAGTTACTGTTAATCGTGCTGGGAGTGTTGATGATGTCAAGATCACCCAAACAACCCGTAAGCCTAAGTACCCTTGCAGGCTTTGTAAGGGTAGCCATTTTCTTAAGGATTGCCCTGGTCTATCCAAGGTTATAGAAGCATGGTCTACATGTCGTCGCCAACCTATGTCATTTGCCTCTGAACAACATGCTGACGACCTCCCGTCAACTAGTCATGATACGGTTGGGAAGATGAAAAGTAGAGTCAAGTTCCCGTGCATGTTGTGTAAAGGGAGTCATCTCACTCACCTTTGTCCTCATATCGACGAAGCCTCGAAATTACTGGAAGACATGACTATTTCACAGCCTCAACTTCCAACTGCTTATCACAAGCTTTCTCTCAACCCACCTGTAGTTGATGGAATGATTAATCCAGTTCCCTTGTCAGTTAATTCGATTGATCATGTCGTCAATCTGGTCACACCCTTAGTTGAACCAGTTGAAAAAGTGGTTGATCTGATACCATCCTCAGTCAATCCCACTCTCCCCTCAGAGAGTAAAACCCAAGCGGTCGATCCATTTCCACCTGTCGACCCCCTTCTCCCCCTGGAGAATGAAACCCAAGTGGTCGATATGATCTCTCCATCGATCAATCCTACTCTCCCGCTCAAGAGTAAACCCGATATTTTCCATGTTTTTCTCATTGATACAGAATCTCCCGTGCTGAGGGGTATTCCTCCTTCTCCCGTCGAACCCCCTCCAAGTAATGCGGCCATCCGTTTTGATTGGGATGTGCTAACTGGACCTCGTCTTCCCTCTCACTTTCCTTTCCAGATTATAGTAGAGGTTTATGGTTGGGACGTTCCTCAGACACTGATAGATGAAGGTTCGTCTATTAGTATTTTGTCCTCTATTGCTTGGCAAGCTTTGGGTTATCCTCCGCTTGCACCGGTTACACAAAATCTGTTATCTTTTAACAGAAGAACTAGTCAACCTTTAGGGACCCTTCCTCAGTTTCCTGTAACTTTGGGAGGGAAAACTGTCTTTATTGACGTCATGGTAATCCAAGACCCCTTGGATTTTTCTTTACTCCTTGGGCGAGATTATGTCTATGCCATGAAAGCTATTGTGTCTACTCTTTTTCGTGTGCTATCTTTCCCTCACGATGGATGAGTTGTGACTGTTGATCAACTTTCATTCATTGACCCTGCCTGGATTGCCTCCTTGAATGGTTCTTGTATGCAGACAGTATCACCCTCTCCATAGGTCAATTATGTGGCATTGTCTCCCATGGCTTCGACTTCTGATGACTTAGATCCAGTAGTTGACATGGTGATCTCTTCGATAGGGTTGTTAGAGCCTAATCTCTTTACTCCTATCGCGACCCTCGACGTGGTGTCCTTCCAGAGTGCGTTTCTTCCTTCCAGTGAAGACCTCTTGGAAGCCATGACCGAGTTTTGTCCCTTGACATGGTCTCCTTCTGGAGCATTGTCCTTTTGGAATCCATGATCAAGAAGAGGTTCCGAGGATAGTTTTTGTGTCTCTGAGCCAACCTCTCTAAAAAATGAAACAAAGGTCTTTGAGCATGGTTTTTTGATTTCAAGCTCGTTTAAAAATGAAAACACGTGAGGATAGTTTTTTCGCATCTCTGTAGCAACCTCATTAAAAAATGAAATAGAGGTTACGAGCATAGTTCTTGTTTCTATGTCAAGCTCATTAAAAAATGAAATAGTTTTCCCCCTATCTGTTTGAGTCAAGTCCTTCATCTAGTATTTGAAGCTTCATTTCATTCTCCTTTGCAGTTGGATGACACGAAGCTTGGGGAGAATTTGCCTCAGCCTATGGACTTCATGCTAAAGTGAAACCGCTAGTTTCTTAAGCTGGGGGCTAAGTACTGACCATCCATGTGTTTTGCATTGGGAAGTCGCAAGCATAGTTTTCTATGGTTCAAGCTTGTGTAAAAAATGAAACCACTTACCTCAAGCATAGTTTCCTTTGGTTCAAGCTTGTGTAAACATGAAACCAGGTCCAAGCATAGTTTTGTTTAGTTTTTAAGCTTGTGTAAAAATAAAATCTATCCCAAGCATAGTTTTGTTTTGTTTTTAAAACTTGCGTAAAAATGAAAACAATCCTGAGCTTAGTCTTTGTTCTTTCTCATGCTCGTAAATACATGAGAATAAGTTACCGAGCTTAGTCTTTGTTCTTTCTCATGCTCGTAAATACATGAGAATAAGTTACCGAGATTAGTCTTTGTTCTTTCTCATGCTCGTAAATACATGAGAATAAGTTACCGATCTTAGTCTTTGTTCTTTCTCGTGCTCGTAAATCAATGAGAATGTAACTGAGTACACTTTTATCACTTTTTCAGACTCGTAAAGGTTATACGAAAAAGGAACCCCCTGGAATCCTCTTTAAGCTCTTTTCAAACTCTCTAAACATGAAAAGATCGTCGAGCGACCTTGCTATTTTCACGCTTGATAAAGTACGTGAAATATGCGTCTGGTGAGCGATAATTTATCTCTTTTTCGGTCTCATTCAGACTAGTTTACGAAAAAGGAACTGAGAGAGTTATCTTTTAAGTGTTTTTCCAAACTCTATAATCATGAAAAACCTTCGAGTTTACTATCTCTGGACTCGTTAAACAAACATTGACAAACTCGTGATGGGACCGAACCACTCCTTCTTAGGGTTTTTTAAACATACTCTGAAGGACTCATCCGAAGGATGAGCTTAAATTTACAAGCATATGTTATCCTCCTCAAGCTTGTGTAAAAATAAAGAGGTACTCGCCAGAAATGGTGGGGGGGAAATTGGGAAAGAATTGTGTCTAAACCTGTATTCCATGGAAGAGTCACTTTTGAACATGACACCCTTTCACT
>ML819634.1:32766-52109 GCA_009831015.1 Picea engelmannii
AATTCCAAGTTTGCAGGGATACAAGGGAGCATCACAGGCAAAGCATTCATGGAGGCCCTGCAGTTGGATATTAGTATCCAACATGAGATTCAATACATATTCCTCACTAAGCCTACATTTGCTAAGTATACAGACATGGATGAAGTGTATCGGACATTACTTAAAGTCACAGTGCCAAGTCATCTCAGATGGGAAGAACTTTGTGATCTACTAGATTAGCAGATGAGTTGTCACAATCGAGTCACCTGTCCAGTCAGAAGAGGTTGCAAAGGCACCTCGCCAATGACCTACCCCAAAAATTCCACATGCAGTTGTACTGAGTCATCAAACCGTTTTTGATTAGTTAAAGTAGTTAGACTAAAAATAGAATGAGCACGTCCTGATCAGTTATGACAGGAACGTTTGTAATTTGAATTATAAATACTTAAACTCTCGAAGTATTGAGGTTTGTTGATTCACACACCCTATTGCTATTAAACTGTACTATTTTTGAAGAGATCTGCCATTAATAAAGAAGAGGCACTTTTACAAGATTCTTGTGTATGTTCACTGGTGATGTTTATTTTCTAAGTTGAATGTTTTTCTTTCTCTGTAATCATTTTGTTTTCTGGAACTAATCTTTATGAATAGCGTAATGTTGCAGGATTTATATTTGATACCCTGTTTCTGATTCTAAAGATTTAAATGTTTATCTTCTAATATCTTCAATTAAGAAATTCTTAACTACTTGTTAGTTGAAGTTATTTTTCTTATCTTTTCTCCTGTCCATTGTTTTAATTACTAAAGATCCAGTGAGTGTATTATCTCGCCCTGTGAAGGTCTTCTTTGGCGTTTCTGGTTGTATCTCATATCTAATTAAACACAGACCCCATAGCTCAATGGATGTGTAGACCGTCTCAACCAATTTAAAAAAACTCTTTGACAACAAAACCTACTTGTTCCTTTACCTAGCCTAATATCTAAATTAAAAACAAAGATAAATCATATAGAGAGATCCCTCTCTAAAGCTGGAAGGGCTAGATCCCAACTTTAAAAGCGGTTGGATAAAGTTACCTTTGTGGATTTATTTTTTGTCAACCTCTTGGAAATTTACAGAGCGCTAACAGGTACCTGGAATTGACATTGGCCAAACTCACTCGGGCTCCTTGGAGGGTATACCCATGATTATGTGTGGGAGCTTGCACCAGGGTGTGAGTCCATTATGTAGTTCATCAATGTAACTTTTCCACCCGCTTTATCTCAACCCCTTCTTACATTGTTCCCATGATGTTGTATTTCATCACCAACTAGTATGCTTATTGTGAGAAGGTTTTGTTTCCTTGTTTGCTTACTAGATTTTTAATGTGTGTTGTTTGTTTTCCCTAGTGGACTCTAGATTGGATCTTTATTTTTATGGCGTTAGTTCCAGAAATGACCAATGAAGGAACTCCTTTTACCGTGGAACCTTTTGTTTTTCCTTCTTACGGAAACATTGGTCCTCCTCATATTGCTACTTTGAGCCTTCTAGGTCTCACAATTAGGTTACCAGTATGGTTGTTTTCCACTCAGGTAATCCCAAATGAAGTAAGTTCTTCGATCGTAAGCACTTTCCCCCAAGAGAATCAACCTCATGTTGATCCTTCACCTTCTTCACCAATAAGGTCTTCTTTGCCTTCTTTTCTTGCAAGGTCACCTTCTGTTTCATCTTCTTGGTCGAGTTAAAGTTATAAAGCTAGTAACCCGACGAATAAGAAGAAGAAAGATAAACAAGGATCCAAACTTCCAGCCACTGTCAAACATGTTGGAAAACAACCAGTTACTATTAATCATGTTGGGAGTGTTGATGATGTCAAGATCACCTAAACAACCCGTAAGCCCAAGTACCCTTGTAGGCTTTGTAAGGGTAGCCATATTTTTAAGGATTTCCCTGGTCTATCTAAGGTTATAGAAGCATGGTCTACGCACCCTCACCAACCCATGTCGTCAACCTCTGAACAACATGTTGATGACCTCGCATCAACTAGTCATGATACCGTTGGGAGGAAGCAAAGTAGAGTCAAGTTCCCATGCATGTTATGCAAAGGGAGTCATCTAACTCACCTTTGCCCTCATATGGAAGAAGCCTCAAAATTCCTAGAAGACATGACTGTTTCACAGCCTCAAATTCCAGCTGCTTATCGTAAATTTTCTCTCAACCCCCTTTAGTTGATGGAATGATCACTCTGGACCCGTTGCTGGTCAATCTGATTGATCAAGTGGTCAATATGGTCATTCCCTTTGTCGAACCAGTAGACCAAGTGGTCGATATGACCCCATTCTCTATCAATCCCACTTTCCTGTTAGAGAGTGTCACCCAAGTGGTCGATCCGTTTCCACCTGTCGACCCCATTCTCCCCTTGGAGAATGAAACCCAAGTGGTCAATCTGATCTCTCCATTGGTTGATCCTACTCTCCTAATCGAGAGTAAACATGATACTACCCATGTTTTTCTCATTCATACAGAATCTACCATGGCGGGGGCTATTCCTCCTTCTCCCATGGAACCCCCTCCAAGTTATGAGGCCATCCTTTTTAATTGGGGTGTGCTAACTGGACCTCGTCTTCCCTCTCACGTTCCTTTCTAGATTACAGTGCAAGTTTGTGTTTGGGATGTTCCTCAGATGTTGATAGATGAAGGTGCGTCTGTTAGTATTTTGTCCTCTTTTTCTTGGCAAGATTTGGGTTATCCTCCACTTGTGTTGGTTATGCAGAATCTGTTAGATTTTAACAGAAGAACCAGTCAACCTTTAGGGACCCTTCCTCATTTTCCTGTAACTTTGGGAAGGAAAAATTTCTTTATTGAAGTCAATGTAGTCCAAGACCCCTTGGATTTCGCTTTACTCCTTGGGTGAGATTATGTCTATGCCATGAAAGCTATTGTGTCCACTCTTTTTCATGTGATATCTTTCCCTCACGATGGAAGAATTGTGACTATTGATCAACTTTCATTCATCATCCCTGACTGGATTACCTCCCTAAACGGTTCATATATGTAGATGGTATCACCCCTGCCATAGGTCAATTATGTGGCATTGTCACCCATGGCTTCAACCTCTGATGACTTAGATCTAGTAATTGACATGGTGATCTCTTCGATAGGGTTGTTAGAGCCTGATATCTTTACTCCTGTCGCGACCCTTGACATGGTGTCCTTCCAGAGTGTGTTTCTTCCTTCCAGTGAAGACCTCTTGGAAGCCATGACTGAGTTTTTTCCCTTGACATGGTGTCCTTCCGGAGCATTGTCCTCTTGGAATCCATGATCAAAGAAACCAACATTGAGGATAGTTTTTGTGTCTCTGAGGCAACCTCGTTAAAAAATGAAACCACTTATGAGGATAATTTTTTTGTCTTTGAGGAAACCTCATTAAAAAATGAAACAAAGGTCTTTGAAAATGATTTTCTACTTTCAAGCTCACTTAAAAATGAAACCATCCTTGAGCATTGTTTTCTGATTTCAAGCTCATTAAAAAATGAAACCTGTTACAAGGATAGTTTTGCGTCTATGTGGTGACCTCATTAAAAAAATGAAACAGAGGTTACGAGCATAGTTCCCGTTTCTATGTCAAACTCATTAAAAATGAAACAATGGTCTTGGGATTATACCTAGAGTCACAAGCATAGTTCTTCTCATGTGTCAAGCTTGTTAAAAAATGAAACAACTTCTCCCTCTCTGTTTGGGTCAAGTCCTACGTATAGTATTTGAAGCTTCATTTCATTCTCCTTCACATTTGGATGAAACAAAGCTTGGGGGGCAATGCTTTCAGCCTCTAGACTTCATGTTGAATTTAGAGCCGCTAGTTTCTTAAGCTGGGGGCTAAGTACCAACCATCCCTGTGTTATGCATTGGGAAGTCCATGCATAATTTTCTATGGTTTAATCTTGTGTAAAAATGAAACCACTTACCTCAAGCATAGTTTCCTCTAGTTCAATCTTGTGTAAAGATGAAACCAGGGCCAAGCACAGTTTTGTTTTGTTTTAAAACTTGCATAAAAATGAAAACAATCTTGAGTTTATTCTTTTTTCTTTCTCATGCTCGTAAATACATGAGAATAAGTTATCGATCTTAGTCTTTTTTCCTTATCATGCTCGTAAATAAATGAGAATGTAACCGAGTATACTTTTATCACTTTTTCAGACTCGTAAAGGTTATACGAAAAAGGAACCCACTGGAGTTCCCTTTAAGCTCTTTTTAGACTCTTTAAACATGAAAAGATTGCCGAGCGATCTTGTTATTTTCATGCTTGTAAAAGTATTTGAAGAAAATGTTCGATGAGTGATAGTTTATCACTTTTTTAGTCTTTTTGAACTAATTTATGAAAAATGAATTGGGAGAGTTTTCTTTAAGTGTTTTTTAGACTCTCTAAACATGAAAAACCACTGAGTTTTCTTTCTTTGGACTCATTAAACAAACATTGAAAGGCCCATGTGGGACCAAACCACTCCTTCCTAGGGTTCGTTAAACATACTCCGAAGGATGAGATTACATTACAAGCATATGTTATCCTCCTTAAGCTTGCATAAAAATAAAGAGGTACTCACCATAAATGGTGGGGGAAAAAATTGGGAAAGAAATATGTCTAAACCTGTATTCCATGGAAGAGTCACTTTTGAACATGACACCCTTTCACTTGCCTTATGTATAGGTTGGAAAATCCACTTGTCTCCTGATCATACTCCTATAAGATTACAAATTGGTCTGTGATCCTTGTTGTTGAGTTAGTATTTCCAAGACAGTTGTCATGTCGTCGATATGTTCAAAGAGAAATTCAACCTGGAAATCCTTCTATTGTGTCAGCCATTTCTGCAGTCTTTAATCCTTCTATTGCATCGACCATCCCTGAGTCAGTCCTGAATCACTTGTTAATATGACCTACATCAAATCTTGTTACTTGTTTCGTGTCATTGATGTGGGATACATTAAGGCCCTCCTGTGATAATTCTTTTCCTATCAACTTGAACTCATTATCCAGGAATTAGACTTAGAAACCAATTGGTACCTTGGAACTTGCATGCCTCAATGACAGGTTTCCTCTCTTTCAAAAATGGGTTTTCATTATTGACCCTTGATCAGGAGATTCCACCGAGTGTTCGACTTCATCTCATTAACTCACATTCGTTGGATCATGCTAGAGTACCCTGGGAGTCATTGACATTAATGGTGATTTCCCTTTCACTTGTTAACAGTTCTCGTCATTGACCAGTAATCAAGTGGTTTCTACCATGTTTGACTTCAACACTTGTATTCGCATGGTTAGATTCATACATAGAGTGGTGGAGATGAAGACCCTAGATATTTTTCAGACAGATCCAGGTTGTGTTGGAGTATATTCAGTGTACTATTACATAGATCCACATTGTATGCATGGTGGGTATGTTCAAATTTGAGTCCTTAACACATAGATCCACAATGTATTTTTGGTCACTATGTTCATATTTGAGTCATATCGGCATCGATCCAGAGTGTATGTTTGGTGGCTATGACCTATCTTACTTGACATGGATCTTCGCATGTAGACATTTATGCTCTGATTCATTTGTATTCTGAGTATGGGAATGCCTACCTCAGTGATGATGTATTATTGTACTGTATTTCCTTGTTTGTTGGTAGGTTTCCAATTGACTGTTCCTTATTCCCTACACACACTCGACAAAGTATTTCAACTATCACTTTGTTCTACCTTCATACTTTGAGGGGATCTCTATTACACATTATTTTTTTCATCCCTATGACTGTTAATGATATAAACCTATATGTTTCCTTCAGAGGGGTCAGTGGCCTAAGTTCCTGAAGAAAGAAGGGAGAAGAACTTTTCCTGAGAAAATAAGCTGCATTTTCCTTTATGAAAACCCTATTAGAGATGATTTTCGCATACTGCACTATGGATAGGGTGTGATAATGCCTGATTCTCGCAGCATGCACCATAGCTGGGTTGTGAGAGGTTCACAGGTTGCACTATGCGTAGGGTGCGAGAATGCTCATACGTGGGAAAAATGAGCATCTTCTCGATGCTTCTAGAAGGAGAAACTTCCATGGTGAAGTGGCATCTGAATGGTTTGGATCTTAATGTCTTTCATGATTTAGTGGGATCATCCTAACCTCCTCATCTTATCCTCTTTAACTTATAAAAGGAGAGGAGCTCTCATGGAGAAAGTTATCTTTTGGAGACTTTTCGATTGGATTGAGATTTGGAGATTGTTAGCTTGGCTAGATGAGCCACTTTGTCAAGATAGATTGTGAATATTATCAGATATATGCTCTCAGAATTCTTGGAGTGGAAGTGTGTGGGGAATGAAGGATAATTGGAAGGGACCTTACAACATCAAGGCCATGGTTGTAACCTCTCTTTCACATTTAATATGATATAGTAACATGATTCTTTCCTATAAAGATTTTTGTGTTTTATTGTATGATTCCTTGATCACATACATAGGTTTATATTGAGTTTATGCTATTACTATCACTTTGGTTGGTTGCATTTTTTTGTAGGTTCACCATTGTATGAGAATTGGAACGGAGCTAGGATGGCGATGGCGAGAGGAAACGACGTTTAAACGGTATGTCACCTATCCCTCTTTAGTTAGTAAATTCAATATTTAAAACTTAATGAAAGCATCATGTTCTAGTGTGTTTTGTTCTAGATCTAGGTGGATCTAGGGAGATCAGTTAGTGTCCACACCTACCGATTTATCCAATAACAGAAGAATAATTTGTAAAAATTATGCACTTAGAAACTGCCAAAGATATGTGGGACAAACTCGTTATCAGTTATGAAGGTAATGAGAAGGTAAAGGATGCCAAGCTTTAAACCTATAGAGTACAGTTTGAAAAATTATAGATGAAAGAAGATGAAACTATTGGGAAGTACTTTATAAGAGTTGAAGAACTAGTAAATGCAATGAAATCACTTCGTGAAAAAATTAAGGAACCCTCTTTGGTTCATAAACTTTGAGATCTCTACCATATAGGTTCAACCCAAAGGTCTCAGCTATAGAAAAACTTAATGATTTAAAAACTATGGCTTTTGATCAACTTCTAGGAACGTTTACTGCATATGAAATGAGGATAGTTAAAGATAAACCCACCTCTAGAGAAGCATCATTTAAAGCAGACAAGAATGAGAATTATGAGCCTAATGAAATTGAAGCAAAATTTGTGAGAAGACTAAAGAAAGGATCAGGCCAGTACAAGGAAATTTTCCCTTCAAATGTTTTAACTATGGAAAGATAGGTCACTTTGCATCTAAGTGTCCACACAAGAAGCAGGATCAGAATTCTGAAGGTGAAAAGAATTTCAAACCCAAGATATTTGGTAAAAAGAAATGTTTATGTGTAAATAATGATGACTCTTCAGAAGACACAGATAGTGATTCCTCATGTGAAGATAAGGTTAATGACTTTATGCTTATCGCACAAGAGGATTATGATAATAAAATCATAGGAAGTAATGCTGACGATGAAGAAGTTGTGGTTGACCTAGAAGGAGAACTGATCAGTGCTCTAGAAGAGATTGACAGACTCATACGTAAGAAGAGAAAGAAAAAACAATTGTTGATATAGTTCAAGAAAGGAAGTAAAAAACCGGATGAAGACTTTTCCCTACTAAAAGTGGAATTAGAAGAGGCAAAGAAAATCGAAGACATTCTGAAACAACATTTATTAGAAAAGAAGGCAAGATGTGAATCTCTGGAAGAAGAAGTAGTGAAAACTAGGAAAGAGTTGGAGAAGTTTCAAGCCTTGTATCATCAGAATCTATCAAGTATCAAAGCCACAGAAGGATTATCCACCATTCTGAATTAGAAAATGAATCCAAATCAAAAAATTGGTTTGGGTTATGAAGCCTTAAGGATCAAGTAGTTACCATCCAAGAAACAAAGAATCCATCAAGTTTTCCAAATCTACATGCATTGTCAACAATAAATATGGAGAAACAAAGGAAGATAATCAACCACCGAGGAAGAGAAAAGGAAAAAGTACCATAACTAAAAATGTATAACAGAGAAATAATATACCCTTTTCTCAAAGAAATCATTAGCATGGAAGAAATCAACCTTCTCAAAGAAGACAACCATTTTCCAGGTACAAAGGATTTTTCTATGGATATTGTTTTTACTGTTCTAACTTTGGTCACAAAGTTGTAACCTGCTCCTTAAAATTTGGATATGAGAAATCAAGACACTCAAGGAATAAATATCTGTTACAACAAAGAATGATACAACCAAGTAACAAACAACCACATACTGCAAATAATGCGATGACTAGGAAAAGGACACAAGTTAAGCATAACAATCGTTATGATCCTTTATTCAATGAACAAGAATGTTACACATGCCATAATTATGAACATAAAGTTGCAAACTGTCGCTTAAGAAACTATGAACCATATTTGAATCCTTCTGTTGAAAGTGTCAAGGTTTGGAAGAAGAAAGAAAATGGAAAGTGTGGACTAGTGCTGTCAGCTCAAAGATAAAATAACCCCTGGTATATTGACAATGGTTGCTTCAAACATATGATGAGAGACAAAGGTAAGTTTCTATCCCTAAGTGAAAGAAAATCAGGAAACGTAACCTTTGGAAATGATGCTCCAGGTAAAATCAAGGGTAAAGGGATGGTGAGTTTAAGTAATGGAAAAGGAAAAGCCTAGGATTTTCTACTTGTAGATGGGCTGACACATAATTTGCTCAGTGTAAGTCAAATGTGTGACAGAGGATGTGAAGTTGTATTCACTTCCAAGGATTGCAAGATAAAGTCTTTAAACTCAGGACAAGTGGTGGCTAAAGGCATAAGGATAGATAATAATGTATATGTGTTGAAAGAAGATAGAGAAGAATGTAATCTAAGAAAACATGATGAAATCTGGTTATGGCATAGGAGACTTGGACATCTAAAATTTGACCACTTAAGCAAGCTCAAAAATATTGAGGCAGTAAAAGATCTTCCAAGAATATCAAAGCCACAAGATTTTGTGTGTAAACCCTGCCAAATAAGAAATCTAAACAAGACACAGTTTAAATCCAAGATCTCCACTTCAATAGAGAAACCACTTCAATTAGTTCATATGGATTTATGTGGTCCATAAAGACAGGAAGGCACAGGGAAGGAAAAATACTTTATGATGGTCATTGATGACTGCTCCAGACTCACTTGGGTTTCGTTTCTCAAATAAAAAGTTGAATCATTTGAAAAAATTTAAATATTTAAGGATTTAACTGAGAATCAAACAGGAAAGAGGTTAAAGGAAGTAAGATCAGAAAGAGGATGAGAATTTATGTCAAGTGATTTCAAGGAATTCTGTGATAAACATGGGATCAAGAGAGAATACACAATCCTAGGAACTCCACAACAAATGGAATAGTTGAGAGGAAAAATAGAACCATCCAACAAATGTCTAGGTCAATGATGAATGAGAAGAACATTGGTCAAACCTACTGGGTAGAAGCAATACACATAGTAGTCTGGGTTCTTAACAAAGCCCACCTTAGACCACACAGTGACAAGACACCTTATGAACTATGGTATGGAAGACCCGCTTCAATTAAATACTTCAAAGTCTTTGGAAGTAAGTGCTACATAAAGAATAATAATGAAAACCTTGGAAAGTATGATGACAAGGCTGATGAAGTCATATTCTTAGGATATGCTACAAACAGTAAATGATACATATGCTATAATAAGATGCTGCATAAATTGGTTGACTGTATTGACATAAAAGTTGATGAAGGAATCCCAGTAAGAGAGGTGAACAATATTGAATCAACAACAGATGATATAGATGAAGTTGAAGCTGAATAGGTCCAATAATCAGAACAATAAGACTCTAAGTCAGATGAAGATGCAAATACTTAGGAAGACTCAAATCAACAGACAACATCAAATTCTTCCTCCATAATTACTCAAAAGAATCATCCTGCAAGTCGGATAATTGATGAAAAATACAAAGGTGTACAAACCAGAAGAAGGATAATAAAAAACACTGAGCAATCACATATAGCCTTCATATCCATGGTGGAACCCAAGAACTTCAATGAGGCCAATAAAGACGTAAATTGGTTAAAATCAATAAATGAAGAACTGGACTAGATTGAAAAGAATGACACTTGGGAACTCATTCCTAGGCCATTAGATAAAAATGTAATAGGATCAAAATGGGTCTACAAAAATAAGATGAATGAGCAAGGAAATATTGTAATAAATAAGGCTAGATTCGTCTGCAAAGGATATGATCAAATAGAAGGACTGGACTTTGATGAAACATTTGCAGCTGTAGCAAGATTAGAAGCTATTAGAATGTTTCCTGCCTATGCTTTTCATAAGAAGTTTAAATTCTAACAAATGGATGTCATGTCATCTTTTCTAAATGGATTTCTAAGAGAAGAAGTCTATATGGAACAACCAGAGGATTTCCAACTGTCAGATAACCCTAACTTTGTCTACAAGCTAAAGAAATCCTTATATGGGTTGAAACAAGCTCCTCGTGCCTAATATCACAGACTGGATACATATCTTTAAGACAAAGGGTTGAAGAGAGGAACAGTTGACATCAATCTATATATCAAAATAGAGGGTAATGATTTTCTCATTGTGTTGGTCTATGTAGATGAAATCATATTCAGTAGTAATAATGCTTCACTGATAAAATGGTTTGCTTCTACCATGTAGTCTGAATTTGAAATGTCTATGATAGGGGAACTGTCAATTTTTCTTGGTCTACAAATTAATCAGAGGCCTGGAGGGATACTTATTTCTTAAGAAAAATATGTAAGAGAAATATTGAAAAGGTTTCAAATGGACGATTCTAAACCTATGAGAACACCTATGGTCACTGGATGCAAATTGAGAAAGGATGATGACTCACCTAATGTTGATCATAATTCATATAGATCTATGATAGGCAGTCTATTATACATCATAGCATCTCGTCCAGACATAATGCATGTTGTTGGAATAGTAGGAAGGTATCAGGATAAACCTAAACAAAGTCATTTGTTACATGTCAAAAGAATATTCAGATACTTGAAAGGAACAATGGACTATGGCCTATGGTATCCTAGGAGTCAGAATTCAACTATCAGTCTGTTCAGATGTTGATTGGGATAATTGTGTGGATCAAAGGGAAAACATGAGTGGAGGTTCATTCTTCTTAGGAGATTCCCTTGTATAATGGTTGAGAAAGAAGCAAGGTTCCATTTCCTTATCAACTACAGAAGCTGAATACATTGCAACTGCCACTTGTTGTACCCAAGTATTGTGGATGATTCAGACACTTGCAGAATTGGAGGTAAAATATATTGCATTGATCCCAATCCATTGTGATAATACCAGTGCAATTAGTATGCCAAAGAATCTTTTATTTCACTCCAAGACCAAGCATATACCCATTAAGTATCACTTCCTGAGGGAACAAGTAACCAAATCTATGGTTTATTTTCAGTATATTCCTTTCAAAGATCAGATTTTTGATATCTTCACTAAACTGCTTGCAAAATCTCAGTTTGAGTATCTACGCCACAAGTTGGGCATGACCCCATTATCAACCTAATAGGGTCCATCCTATCAGGGGGAGTATGTATTGGTTGAATATCTTATACCTCCAAAAATTACTGCAACAGCTCAGGGGGAGCATATTTTCTTTGACATTGATGTCAAAGGGGAGAAAAGGAGTGGTTCAGATGATATAGTTGGAGGTCTAAGAAGAATAGTGCATTCGTTTAGGGTTTTCATCAATGCCAAAGGGGGATATTGTTGGCATGTTTACAGGCAGAGTGTGCTTGTCATTGATGCCAAGAACAACAACGATGTTAGCATGTTTACAGGAAGAGTGTGATTTTCATTGATGGCAAGAATCACATCGATGATGGTATTTTTACAAACAGAGTCTACATGGCAAGAACAATAACCAACAGTGAAGAAACATAAGTGCAATGTCGCGAAAATGAGAAGGAATAACGCAGAGTTGCACGCAGAGTGCAAGTGGGCGCCAGGGCCAAGGTGAATTCCATTACCAGAGCTCTTGAGAGATAGAGTTACCAGAAATGAAAACGAGGTCCAAGTCATCAAGGCTTATAGAAGGATCAAAGGTCGTGGCCTTTGACACTTAGATATTTTAGAAAGCCGAAGCTCAGGAGGAGGAGAGGCAATGTTCGTTGGATCACCAATCCTGAATACCCAATGGTTGTCAGATCAAAGTATAGACAAGAGGAGCATGCAAAGGAGGATATTAGACCACAACTGTCGGATCAAAGAATGAAGGACTAGCATTCATTAGATCCAATATAACTACGAAGATGATAATGGGCAAGAGCCATCCTCCACCTCCGCAAAATACGAAGTTGCAAAATGATTTGGGTCATTGGATCCAAAGGATACGTGGCGAGACATCAACATTTCACTGACTCATGAGGTGGATAAGTCAAAGGTGAGAGTTGTAGGAACTCGCAATATCTGAAGTCGTGAAATGATCTAGATCATTGGATCACTGAGGATATAGACTGTTGTTCTGATATGAAGTCAAAGTCCACAATATTGATCACAACCATCAATCAGAGGGAGATTTCTTGGTCGTTGATCTGATATGAAACATTTTGTAGTTTCGTGAGTTGGGAGTTTGGAGGCAACTCACAGCAGGAGTTCACGATATGAGAAATCCTGAAGCACCCTTTTTCTTATCCCCTAGTCATATCTTGTGGTCACATCAGAGGAAGAGAAGTGAAGGAGCTAGCACTGCTAGTCTCCATTTTGAAGTTTTTCATGTCATGAGTTTGGAAGAAACTCACAGCAAGAGGTCGTGATATTCGAAATCATGAAGCACCCTCGTTCTTGGCCCCTGGTCACATCAGCAGGAGATAAGGGAAGGAGTTAGTAGTGCTAGGCTCCATTTCAGAGTTTCTCGAGTTAGGAAAACCAAGGTGACTCACAATTGATCACTCAAAATGTGAAATCATGAAATGGCTATTGGTTAGGAATACGATCACCGCCAATGGTCATGTGAAAGGAAGGGGCTTAGCTAAAAAAGATAAACACCCACTGTGAAGTTTTCTCAGGAAGGGAAAATGCGCCAAAGGCATGAGTGCACAGAGGTTTTCTCAGTAACTTCTAAAAACCACTAATGGTTTCATCCAGAGAATTCGAAGAGGCTACAAGGTGATTTCCAGAGAAGCTAAAGATTCTTGAGGTATCTATCAGTGGAATGAAGACTCATCATAAAGATGATTGATAGATGGAAAAGAATCAAAGACTATAGCTGCTAGAGAATCCAGAGACTCTTGGCATAATGACCATGGATGAAGAACAAACTCAGTGTAATTTCCAAAGGGGACAAAGAGTTAGGTGTATGATCTGGTAGAGGATTGGGCATTATAAATATATGCAAAACAAATACGAGGATGTTTCTTCTACAGAGAGTTATTCATATGGATAAAAGAAAGTTGTGTGCAGCTGCTGAAATGTACAGAAGATGCATAGCGCATAAGACAGAAATGCACATCTGAGAGAGGAAGAAAAAGTAAAGGTGCACATGCAGAGATAGAGAAAAAAAACATAAATCTTATGAAGATGCAAGGAGGAGGACATTGATGTAGGTAGAGCAAAGCAGTGTATCAGAACAGTTATGAGAGTGGCAAGCCATTGATGAAGATTGTATCACTGTAATAGATTCAAGCAAGTAAATATTTATATTTCAGGGTGGTAGGGAGGTGTTAGGGAGAACTGTTTTCCTCAGAGTTTCAAGTGGGTGCTTGAACATAGGGAGTTTTAGGTTCCATCTGGTTGCATCCAGAAAAGCCAGGGTGGTAGGGTGGTGCAAGGGGGAACTATTGTTCTATGTTATACAGGTTGGTGCCTGTGTGACTGGAAGTTGGTGCTTCCATCCAGTTGGTGCTAGAACACTTAGGGAGTTGGTGCTTCCTTCTAGTGGGTGCTAGAGAAACCAACGATTTGGTGCTCTCAGCAAGTTGCTTCTTGTAAAACAGAGGTTGTAGCCTCAAGAAGAGTTGGTTCTCATAAGATTGATAATGTAAAGAAAATAAAGATTACTTATCATATCAAGAAGAATAGGTTTTTCTCTTTATGGGTTTCCTCAAGAAATATCTGTCTCTATATATTTCATGTGCATGATTGATGTTTAATATTTTATTGCTTACTTCCCTACATCATTGTGATCATCATTGAATTTTCTGTAAAGATTTTAAAATGGGCATAATCGTTTAAACACAATAAAAATTGATTCACCCCCCTCTCAGTTGTCCAACATTTTGTTCCCACGTGGTTTTCCCTCTTTCCTCGCTTTTATTCAGTATTCATTAGTTGCATTGTACATGAGTACCTAAAATGGGCTAGTAGACGGGACTCGTTTTTTACTCCATAGTGATGTTCAAGGGGGGTGTTGGAGAAATTTTTATTTTGGACACACTAGTTCAGTGGGAGTTAACTGACTAGTTCTATTTTAGACTTTCTATTTTTACCATCACTATTATGCATGCATGCATTCCTAAGGAAAGATAACTGCTTGATTTCTTTTATTAATTATGAAATTTTTTTCCCTATATATGAGTGTATTCCACTCATTCATTGTATCATACTGATCATGATCTATGTATCAATCATCAACTCATTGGAGTAGTGTGAATATATTTTCTCATTCTTCCATATTGAATATCTCTTCCTTTCTTTATAAGCTTTGTTTGTACATGATTTGGCTAGATATCTTGTGTAGGTTTCCATGAAATACTGACAACTCTCTGATGGTCTTTTTGGCTTCTTCTTCTAGTAGAAAACTCAATAAGATTCCCACTCGGTCCTTCCAATATAGATATTGATTTATTATACAAAATGTTTCTTCCTTCAGCTTCAATAATCTTGCCTTACTGAATCTTTCCTTTGTGTAATCAAGAAATTTTTGGGATATTTTTGGATCCTCCCTCTCCTTTTTTGCATCCTCTGATAGGTCTACAATAAAATTTATTCCTAAGAGTTCACAATTTTTCTATTCCATCAACTTTGCAAGCCCCTGTCCCTTGATCAACTTGGTGGGTTTGATCTCAAGGTCATATTATAATAGAACTTATATCCATTTTCCCTTCTTTCCTTCAAGATCGGGCTACGTTAAGATGTCTTTCATTGAGCTATTGGGTACATAAGTAGTAGTATGGGAATGGAGGATGTAAATTATGAATTATTTCAAGGACTTGACTAAATCATATTCTTGCTTCTCCATGATGTCATTCTTCAAAGGAGCATCCCTCAATGTATTTATATAATATACTATGGCCTTCTCAAAATTTTGGTCATATTTCTGGAGTAAAACACCAACAATTGTGTGTTCTGAGGTGAAAGAAAACAATATGAAATTATTTTCAAAATTAGGATTGGCCAGTACCGGAGCCTTGGTCAATGCCACCTTGATGTCTTCAAAGGATTTTCTAGCCTCAAGAATCCACTTTATTTCATTTCCCTTCTTAAGCATGTTGGTAATATGTTTTATGATTTCAGCCAAATTAGGGATGAATCTTCTTAGAAAGTTCACTTTGACCAGGAAAGATTGCACCTCCTTTTTACTTCTAGGTATACCAATTTTTAAGATCCCCTCAACTCTGTTAGGGTCTACCTTTATCGATTCTTTTGAAATAATGTGACTAAACAAATTTCATTCTTCCATGGAGAAATTTGACTTGTTAGGATTCTGGGAGATCTCAAACTTTATACATTTTTGAGACACCCTTATAAGGTGCTTGATGTGTTCCTTGTCTGAGGCATAATACACAGTGATGTCATCAAGGTAGATAAAAATGAATTTGTCTTTTTCATCAACAAAAGATATGTCCATAACTCTTTTAAAAGTTTCCCCTGCATTCATAATCCCAAAAGCAATATTGGCATACATGAATTCTCCCCATGGTGTAGTAAATGTCATCTTTTCCTGATCATCAGGGTGCACCATAATCTGATTGTATCCAGAGAATGCATCTAACATTGACATTTTCTGAGAACCTACCACCTTCTGCAAAATATGATCTATTTTAGGCAGTGGGTAGTTGTCTTTTAGAGATACTTTGTTCAGATTCCTTAAATCCACACACAACCTGATTTCTCCACTCTTTTTTCGGATTGGCACTGGATTTTCCACCCATTTAGAAAATCTCAGGGACACTATGATTTTGGCTTCAAATAGTTTCTTTACTTATTTCTCGATCAAGGGTAACAAAAAAGGGTTTATCCTTCTCAATTTCTATTATAATGGTTTGTGATATTCTTTGATTGGGATAACATGTTGGATTATACTAGTATCATAAAATTTCAACTCATCATAGCTCCAAGAAAAAACATCACAGAATTCTTTCATTAGTTTGACATAACCTTTCCTTGACTTCAAGGCGGAGTGTTCTGGACAGATTAATGATATTTGGATCTTCTGGAGTCCCAATATTGAAATCTTCCACATCCCCTTCATTTACTATAATCTTTGGACTTATGGCCACATCATTATTATCAAAGAGTTTCTCCAATGGGACTAGCCCCTTGGGAATGATATTGCTCTTTAGCTGAACAATATCTCAGCCTGCAATCTAATTGTTGAAGTAACCATCTTTGGTGAAAGAAGTTGCATATACTTCTTCATCACAATATTCTTCATCAATGTTCAAATTATCAAATTCATTTTCCATCTTAAGGAAGCTTTCTATCTATTTTTCATTTTCAAAAACCTACCAGTACTTGATGTTGTTTGGTACCGCTTGTATTTGATATCAACCTAATATTTCTTATTAGGGAATATGGGAACTTTGAAAAACATAACTAAAGTAGGAAAAGCATCAACAATCTGATTATGTTCTCATGGAATTGTTGAAAGATTATATTCTGGAAAGTTTTCAAGGAGATCTAGCACTAGATTCCTATACGCACTCAATCTGGGATGTTTTTTTTGGTATATACCTTTGATTTGATTTACAATCATCTTGGAGTCTCCATGTACAACAATTCTTTTGGCATGCAATTCTTTCAAAACTTTCAACCCCAATATCATTTCTTCATATTCGGCCATGTTTTTTGTGCATTCAAAAACAAGTTTGTAAGAACACAATTTTGAGTCTCCTTTGGGATGATTAATCCATATGCCAGATCCATCTCCCTCTCTATAGGTAGCTCCATCGAAATTCATCTTCCAAATATGATATTCTACGTCGTCCTGTTGTTCTACAAACTTTCCACTCTACTAATCAGACCATTCTTTATCAGCCATATCAATTTTTGTCCCCTTCTCTTTGAAACACATGACGTTGAAGAAAATGTAAGATCCCAACTCAGTTTCCATAGAGTATATGGGATGATTACTAGGTTGTGACTTGTTGTTGGCCATTTATTTGAGAAACAACTATGTGTACAATCTTTTGTCTTGACCAAAGACAGGGATAGTGGTGTATGACATGTCTATCTAGAGGGTTCCCTTTAATTTTGTAGCCCATGACATGGACAACAAAATGCCAAATTTGGGAGGAATATTAGCAACCACTACATCCATAACCATGTTCTTTGCCAGGATTTGTGACAAAGACACCATGAGATCTTTGATCAGCCCAAGGCATTTCACTCTTCTTGAAT
Source organism: Picea engelmannii (assembly GCA_009831015.1). Classification (NCBI taxonomy): domain Eukaryota; kingdom Viridiplantae; phylum Streptophyta; class Pinopsida; order Pinales; family Pinaceae; genus Picea; species Picea engelmannii. The sequence continues at coordinate 50,374 of ML819634.1, forward strand.
CAAAAGAGAACGGATCTTTATAAGGCCTTGTGATGTCTAGGCCCAATTGGTCCATGACCACTTTGGGCATCAGGTTGTGAGATGATCCAGAATCCAACATAGCATTGTGCAGAGTCATATCATGGATTTTCATACTGACATAAAATGGGGGGACTTATTCAATATCACTATTTTCTTCCACGCGTGGACCAAATAAGATGGTTGGATGATCATCTTGTATGTTTAGGGTATCAGAATTTTGTTACATCTTCAGCATTTTGATGATTTGATTTCTATACTCAATGTTCTTTATTAATTCATTGAAAGGCACATAAATTTTTATCTTGTCCATCTCACTTTCAAAATTAGAGGATGAGGTTTTCTCTACCTCTTTGGTGACTGTTTCTTTCCTTGTCTCCTATGTTTTCTTCTGAGGCTCTTCTTTCTGCTTTCCTTTGTCTACAACATCCTTTATAGTAGAATCCTTTGCAGCATAATCGTTTTTTGGCTAACTTGAAGAGGGTATGTTACTCTGAGCTTCTTTGGTGAGATTTTCCTTTGGAGGATTTCCTTTTGAAGGATTCCCCTTTGGGAGGTTTTCAAGCACCCTCTAATTTCGAAGATTGTATTGTCTTTGGAATTGTATGATGGCATATTGCAATCCCATTTGATAATATTGCCTTTCTACTAATAACCTTTCCTCCTTGTCTTGTAAAACGATCTCACTCGCATCCATGAACTGGTCATGTTCTTATTTGGTCAAAAACACCTATGTTTGTTTATCATCACAACAATTCATGTTGTCTTTAAAGTATCCCTCATAATTCTCATTTACATAATTATTTTTAAAAGGAGGGCTTATTTGTTGTTCCCCCTGACTTCATTGGTTTCCCTAATTTGATTGATCTTCTTGATTTGCCTGATTGCCCTGGTTTCTTTCTCTCTTTGTCTAATTTGTGGGACCGCTAGTCTCCTCGGATTTCTAGGTGGGCCATCAACTTGTTCTTTGGGGTTAAGCCTATTACCCAGGGTCATTCTTTCCATCATTCTCTCCATGGTTATCATCATCATTTCAAACCTTTCTTATGAGGTTTGTGAAGTTGAAGGCTGGGCCTTATCTTGAATTTTGCTCATGTCCCTGCCAGAGTTAGTTTTTATCTTTCCTAAGGCCATTATATTCACTTTGAATTATATGGCATCAGTCATCATATCATCTAATGTATAATATCTTTGTTCTCTCAATAATAAAGAAAAATCGCTTTCAAAAGAATTGGCATATCTGAGTTGAGCATCTTTAGGGGGGGGTTTAACTTGGCAGGAATCATATTATAGATCTTCATGAATCTAGCTGAAAACTCCTGCACTATTTTTTCAGGTGATCTCTTTATGTTGTTATACTAGTGTTGGGACTCAGAAATGTCATATTTCCATCCACCTTTGCCTTCATCAGTATTCACATTTCATTGCCCCATTAACCTTTCATGATACCATTTTCATAATTAAATATGTGTTAAACCTTATTATTTTCCAAATCATTTATTTTAGTATTAAAAGGGAATTTGTGATTAAATATTAGAAAATTGACATGTTTTCATATATCTCAAATATGTGTGATCTTTATCATGTGTATGAATATGTGAAGGATTAATTCAAAATACTTAATGAATATTTCCTCCACCATTTCAAGATGTGAGGAGATAATTCAATCCTAATCCAAGGAGAAGATCATGGAGATTTGGTTGCCATATCTTATCCAA
>ML819635.1:0-10041 GCA_009831015.1 Picea engelmannii
AAATCTTTGATTATATTACATATTTTCATGTGCCTAGGAGATTAAACCAAATTACAGATACTCTAGCTAATCAAATTTTAGATTGGAATCTCACACACATATGAAAGGATATACACATAAACATGTAAATGCATTTTTAAAAGTAAAAATGATCAATAAGACACAGAAAGACATAAAAATCCATATATAATGTCATAGTCACCGGAGTACATAGGTGGATGCAAGCACCTCAAAAGTATGACCATTGACAAGTCATGGGGCTTATGACCTCAAAAAATATATACAAGTAGTTTTCTCGGCACGTGAAAAGTATAACTACGGTCAGGGCCTGTGGGCCCTATTGTACTGATCAACAACATTTTCCAAAGGCCGAAACAATTAGACCCACGTCCATGGTGCCCCCACTACATGAGGCCTCATAGATGGTGGCAGATCCTCAATCTCTGCCATAGGGACCGTGCGGGTGAGTGAAGTAAAGTTTTTCTTGACTCGTCTTAACACCCTCTCAGCCTCCCCGACTGGAAGCTCTCTTGCTGCTATTAGTCCCCCTACGATGACAGGTGCGGCCCCTAGCCGAGGATGACACATGTTCCTCACATAGTCCATATTTCACATTGGTCCCACATCTGCACACAATAGACACATATCCGTCAAATACTCTGGTATAAAAAATGATATATATATATATATATAAAACAACATAAAAATTACATATGTTTCACAAAACAAAAAAATAGCAAAACAATGATGTAAACTTACCCATCTCTCCTCGCTCCTCACTAGGAGGTACTGGTATCTCAGGATCTCTCGAGAAATCAATCCCAACATAAGGGTAATCCTCTATGACTGGGATCTGTCGTGACAACCAAGTGAAGAAATCATCATCAAAGGACTTATTGGTCCTTCCACCACCCTATCGTGGCAGTAACACTGCCCATATACAAACTGTAGAAAGAGAGGCTTGATGTCCTCGTACCACTACTTGAGGATTGAAGCTCATAACTCTTTCAAAGAATAAAGAGCATAGAATGGTCCCGAACCCGAAGTTCCTCTGCATCCATGACCGACAATCTGTCAATTGCCTCTTCATACAATCTAGCAGGGTTATGCTCCAGTCAAATATTTGTGCATTTAAGCACTGGATGACACAGTTCATCTGTGCACGGGAACCCTGATGTAGAGCTGCAGAACCAGTCATCCACCCAATAAGAAACACAATCGCCTACATCGATAAGTCAATAATATTTCTTATGGGCACCTATGAGCTCGATCGGTCTGTACCATCCTCACAATAAATTCCTATCAATTATGCTATGTTATGAGGCCCCAAAGGAAATGTCCAGAAATTGATTGGTTCCCCTCTCTTGGAGAGGCTAGTAAAAAAATATACGCCCTCTGTCGTGGGCACTAGTGACTGCCCCTCTAACATAAATTCCTCTGCATTAAGATGCCAATAATAAACCAAGGCATTCAGTAGCTGTTGTGGGGTTATTCTACCCTATAGACTAACAAGCTAGGGCTTAAACTTGCATGCAGATCATGACCCTTCAGAAATAACCTTTAACCTTCTACCCCAACCTAAAACCCTTTTTCACAAGCAAACAAGGGAAGAACCAACTAACATTTTTATCGACGGTTGGTGTAGATCCTCCATTGATCTTTATCTCCTTGCTTCTACTGCTCCTTCCAAAAAGCAATCCTGCAATCAAGACAAAACTACGCATGCATGCTATTGTTCTACTAGAGGGTTAGAGATTAAACACAAATGAAATAAAACATATAAAACTCGTGTATTTGGGATGGGAAAAGTATCTTTTTATTAATCTCAAGATGAATCAACTTACAATGATTATAGAGACCGGCCACCTTTCTTCGATCCTGATCCTGGGCTCCTCCTCTTCTTTGTCCTCCAACTGCTTTGCTTGAATTCTCCTAAAGCTTGAGGAAAGGCTAAAGGGTTGGGACAAAACAAATTCGGCAATTGGGCAGAGTTTCTTTGCTATGATTTTTCTCCTTTTGAATAGTACCCCTACCCCTTCTTTTATAGGCTAGAAGGAGCTAGGGTTTTAGACGAACTCTCGGCCATGCATGGCTGGGAGTTCCAGTTAACTGACTCAAAGCTTTTCGTCCCGACGGAAACTTTCCTGATTTTTTTCTTTGTTAGGTAAACACTGGCTGTAGTGGGCCAGCCTGCATTCCAACGCGTGCAGTATAAGGCCTGCCAACGTTCCAACGTGACCAACAGTGGGTTAGGGCGTGGGTTACTTGATTTGAGAGGTTTTTAAAGAGTCTGTTCAGCATGGCTTTGACAATGAAGGGTAATGAGTTGGCCTGATGCCAGGTAAGCCTGGATAGTGCAATTTAGGGTTATAACAGATGCCCCCTAATGTGTGAGTTCAGAAGAGCATCTGATGGCCGAAATACATTACCAATTCTTTACCAATCTGTACTGATATGCTGAATGAGTGAGCCTAGGAATCAGGAATCAGGAGGTGCCGTCTGCAAAAAATATCAAATGTCTCACCGAGGCGGGTATACCCATGCTCGGGATAAATCAGAACCATGGCTACCAATCAAATACACTGTAGATCCATGTCAAACAACTATAAAGAGTAGCCGCAAACAATACATAGTGGAGCTACATCTCGAAATCAGAAAGATATACATAGAAAGTATTCATCTCTCAGAAGCTGATTTGGCCTGATGGCTGTACTTCAGAGCTCGAGCAACAACTTCAAAATCATTTAAACTCGGGTAGGAGTGTAATATGACTGTACGACTGCACTACCCAGAGGTCTTCGACGGCTCGTCAGATGTGGACTTGATAATATTGATGATCGGACTGAAGGCTTCAGTGATTTCGAACAAAGACTTGATTAGACGTTCAGGATGGCCGGGTATGCGGACAAGAGACATATTGCAGAGTGGCCGACTCAAGATAAGTAATAAACTTCCCTTGGACAATAGCACGACAAGTGATAAGATTCAGGAAGCATATCTTTTAATCATAAGTCTACGAAGCAGGAGGCAACGCAAACTCTCCATATGTATGGAAGAGTAACCAAACGGTGGAGGACACAACTCAATATAGCGAGAAAAGATTCCTAAGGTCGTACTACATCCCAAAGTATGATGAATCAAACGGACATATGTGCTTTATCCAAGGGCGACTCATGATGCTTCCAATGAAGAAAATACATTTCCCATCCTCTTTTTGGGGTATATTTGATTTTTTTTGTTCTTTTTTGTTGATTTGGACAAAAGAATAAAAGAATATTACGTTACAAGGGAGGAACGAGTACAACAAACATACAAGTTCAAGGCACAAGGACAAGACTGATGTTCTAAGGACATGATACTTGGGAAAAATCATCCAGTGGCCAAAGGTGTTAAGACGCAAAAACAAACTGTTACTAGGCTAATGGGTAAAGGATGCAGATGCGGTTGATAGAACACACAATGGTAACGTCCTTCGATGTAAGTTTAACGAGCCCAGAGAAGGGAATCTCGGTGATTTTTCATGTTTAGAGAGTCTGAAAAAGCATAAAAGGAAACTCCATTGGGGTACCTTTTTTGTCAATAGTCTAGTCGGTTCGAAAAAGGGGTAAACTAGCACCGATTAGACATCAATTCAAAACCATTTTAACGAGTGTGAAAAGGACAAGATCACTCGGTGATTTCTTCACTTTTAAGGAGTCTAAAAAAAGATTAACTATGGACTCCGTTAGGAATATGCTTCTGGACCGTTTTAACGAGTGTGAAGGAATAAGGTCACTCGACAATCTTTTCAATTTTAGGGAGTCCGAAAAGAGCTTAACTATGGACTCCGGGGGGGGTTTCTTTTTCGTAAATTTAGTCCCTTAGGCCCGAAAAAGGAATAAAATTATACCTGAGGATACTCTTCTAAAGAATTGAAATTCGATAGAGTATTCCTTTGTTCGTATAGTTGACCGTCCAGACCGAAAAAGGGGTAAACTACCGCCGGACAGACGTGACTTCAAATTTCAGTTTAACGAGCGTGAAAGGTCACAAGATCGCTCGAAAATCTTTTCATGTTTAAAGTGTCTGAAAATGGCTTAAAAGGAGACCCGTTTAAGGAACGTTCTTCTGGACCAGTTTAACGAGTGTGAAGAAACAAGGTCACTCGGCAATCTTTTCATCTTTAAAGGGTCTGAAAAGGGATTAAAAGGAGACTCGTTTAAGCAACGTTCTTCTGGACCAGTTTAACGAGTGTGAAGAAACAAGGTCACTCGGCAATCTTTTCATCTTTAAGGAGTCTGACAAGGGCTTAAAGAAGACTCCATAATGGTTACTTTTCTCAGTTAATCTGGACGAGATCGAAAAGCATAAATACAGTCTCTCCGGATGTTTATTTTGGGTCTCAAAGTGAGATTGAAAAACAACAAAGGTAGCCCATGATCGACACTTTGTGGGTCGATGTCAGGTATCGCTTCGTAAGACCAGGCAGAAATGTCGCTGAATTCTTTGAAAAGATCCGTGTAAATCTGAATCTCTTCGGGGGAGCAATCCTCCCCGACGAAGACATTCTCCATGACGCTAGGGTTGTGGGAGATGTTGATAGGTACGGTTTCAGCGATAGTCGCCATATTTCCTTCAACATAAATTTCCTGTGTAGCTAAGAGGTTAATGGGACATGGCTGATCTCCCATCATGGTGATAGTGAATTCTCCTACCTTGATTCGGTGTAACTCTGGGAGGAAATATGATCTGTGATGAAGATCTTCCCAGGGTTTGTCCAGACCAGTCATTGCTTCGATTATTGCTTCGTCAGAAGGCAAGACTAAATCTAACAAATCGATGTTGGCAAGGGAATCCTGAGCCAATATAGGCTCGAGGAGTGGATCCAACTCTTGTGCAGGAATCAGATCAAGAGTAGCTGAAGTTTGTTGAACCAAAGAGTACGCTACTTCAGCGATCGACAAGGGCGTAGACATGCCCGCATGCCCCGTCGTATCCATCGTTTCTGATGGGGAAGGAAGAATCCACGGATCCTGAAAGTAAGTCGTGCGGAACGACGAAACATGGAAAATATCAGCCTTGTGGTGGTTCGATATAAACTTGACATCGCCATGAGGAGGTGAGTAATCGAAAGTACCCATCAAATATGGGCACAAACCAACTCCTACGTTGATGACACTGGATTGAGGATTATCTACCATGGGAACCGTGGATGCCCCCAAGGCTGGGTCAGGTCGAGAGAAGGACAACTGATCAATGGTCACTATCCGGCCTTCATGTGGAAACAATAAGACTCAGAAAACTGTAGCGACCACTGCTTGCATTGAATAAGTCCAACTACGACCTAACAATAGATTGTAGTCGATGGGGGCATCAACTACTTCGACTTCGACGCACACGGTCTTCCCCCCTAACTGGACAAGGAAAGAAGGAATGATGCCATGCGGTCAGAAAGAACGACCATCGAACGCAGTGAGGAGAGTAGGTGACATAGACAACTCAGGTTGGCCTATGGCTTTCCATCATGCTAACGACATAACGCAAGTCGAAGCGCCCTCGTCTACCACCGTGCGGAAAATATTCCGTGTAAAAGTTTTCGTGGGATGAGCCACTACTATCTGGAACACGACGTGGTAAGGCAAACGAGGTTTCAAGTCAGTCGTATCTAACATGATGGTACCCGGGTTACAAGTCTCGGTAGAGCCTAAAGCAGTCAACAAGGTTTTCCTCTGAGCAGGGCAACTTTGGAGGACCTCCAAAGTGGACATAGCACAAGGGGTTTGTGATAAATCTTCCACCACAGAGTAGTTCTGGGTGGCCCTTGCGTTTGGATTGTGAGAAGCGCGCTTGAACGCACCTTTTGGAATGCGTGTCATTGTTTCACCCAACGTTTTATCGATCTGTAGAGGAAGAGATGGGATCTCGGCTTCTTTTCCTTTCTCAGGGGCGCTTGGTTTTCTATAGTCGTGCGCTCTAGTCGTTATGAAAGCATCACTTTTTACCATATATACGTTCGCAGAAGATGAATTGTTTGGAGGAGGGAAGTTTTCCTGGCTGCCCCCTTCTCCACTCGCAGAGGCTTGAGTTAAATTTTGCCCATGCTGAAAGGGATTAGTCAAAATGGCTTGCTGTTGCTGTGTGACAAACTTCTGGGCCTCTGCAAGTCGAGGGCATAGATGGGTCAGGTGGTCTTCCGCACACAAGTTGCATGGATACCTCGCCTTCTTCTTTTCCGTGGTGCCCTCGCCAGCATTATCAGTTGGTTTTTTATCCCCCTTACCCCTCTTACGTTGTTTTTTCTTCCCTTCAGGATGTTGGTTGGCCTTTGGGTTAGTCGTCTGCATGGAGTGTACTTCCGACGTTTGGGTAGGAGGAGCAGCCAAAGCAGTAGTCTGGCTGGCCGCCGAGTGTTGTATAGATAACTGTTGCAATTTTTTTGTCAATTTCTCAACGGGCTTGGTTTGTGCCGAACCAACGATACCATCGGCATGTGGTCTGGCTCTCTATCTGGTTTTCTCTAGTATCGAACGTGGTGCATCTGGTAAGATGCTATATAAAAAACTGGACTGAGAATAGATGAGGTCAAACTGTTGAGCCCGCATAATGGCGTCTTCTTCAGAGAAAACTCCGGACGCTGCGACATCTTTGGACAATTGTGGGACCAAGGACTTAATGAACCACTCCAGCAGGAATGCTGGTGGGACTGGTACTTTGATAAGACTCTTTCAGCATCGCCACTCTTGAATGTGATCTGAGATATGGTCTGCTGTCGTCTGCTCGAAATTGGCTAGCAACTCTGTGCCGGCGTCGTATCTCACAGGTAACTAGAAATGGTTAAGGAAGACCATCGCCAGTTCACCAAAAGAAGAGTATCGTGAACAATCAAGCTCTATGTACCATTTCGAGGCACTCCCAATAAGAGTGCATTGAAACAATCGCAACTGGACAGAGTCATCTTTCAGTGAGTTCGATGAACACCAAAGATGGAAAGTAGTCACATGATCACCTGGATCTTCGTTAGGCTTGGCCTCGAACTTTGGAATGTCCAAAGGCAACTTCGTTGGCATAGGAGGCCAACGGGGATCGTGACAGATAGGATCATTTAACAACTGCGTCAAATCTGGCAAGTGTAACTTCGCCAAGAATGGTAGTTTTGGTTGCTGCTGATAGCCTGGATAAAGGGGTCCTGGAGTTTGACTGACACCAGGTTGCCAGGAAAAGTTTGGCTGCTGGCCTGGGTTTTGGTAGAAACCGTGGCCCTGACTATTGTAATGGTTTTGCATTTGAGGAGACATCATTTGCTGATTCCCCATCAAGGACATAGGATGTTGGGCATTCATCGTGTTTGATGGACTTTGGGACAGATTACCCCATGCCGGTCTTGATGGAAGAGGCATAGAAGTCTGTCCTGGGTTACATTGGCTGTGGAAATAATTACCCCATAACGACATTCCAGAGGATGGAACGGATCCTTGTGCTGAGTTCCAAGGTCCTGGTATATGTGCCCCCGGCGCAGGAATAGTACCCTGTGCCGGTGTAGACTGTCCAAAAATGGGTGTGCCCCCAAATGGGAAAGTAGTGGATGAGAAAGAATTATTACCAAACGTCTCGTTCCAAACACACGGAGACGAACCTACCGACAGAGTTTGCACAGGTGTTCCTTGACTCCGGGCTCCAAATGAACTCGTGTGTGCAGGCTGCCTGATGGATTGCTGATGCAATCCACCAAGCGAAGGGGACGAAGGAGGGATATGACCTCCAGCGTAAGGAAAAGCATTGAAAGGGACAGGAATGCCCCCGGGTTGACCTTGCAGAGGAGCGTTAGAGCTCCCTGCCCCCAGACCCAAATTCTGTAAAGTGGAGGAAGTGAGTACAGGACTTGTACCTGAACTAGGCATACCATATGAAAACGGAGTGCCTGTCGCACTAGGTGTGTAGGGAGGTGTGGCGGCCGCGATAGATGGGGTCGGTCCACTGTGCGATGTAGTTGCGGCTGAGACCATGGTGGCCCGGACCGTCGACAAAGGTAAGTTAGGAGAAGCTTCTCCTGTGGTAACAACAATGATAGGAATGGAAGAATTCCCAGATGAAGTAGCAGCGTCTGTTGCCATAGATGTATGAGGCACTGACAGGAGTTCGGTAAATTGGACTGGTACAATAACTGGTGTCCAGATATCAGTGTTGGAGGTTTCAACCACTCCAATATTGGCGGTCGATTCCTCGGGAAGTTGTTCGGGCTCAAAAGCCCCGGTTGCTTCGAAAGACCCGTGTTGGTCTAGCTTCCGCCTCAATGGTGGCGGGGGTAGCTCCAGTATAACCTACGGCAGGCCCAGAAGCCTTCATGACCGGCGGAGCTCTGAATCCTCCACTGTGTGAGAATATTCATGACACGCTAAGGTATTCTACACGAACAAACAGTAACACTCGCTAAAAGAAAGCCCCTATAAGATAACTCAAGCAAGCACTAAACTAGTTGGAAGAACAGTTACAACAACCAACACTAGAGCAACTTACCGGTGCAAGTGCAACTCGAATACGAAAGCACCCTCGGGGTATACTCTGCAAATCGTGGCTCGATGTATGTCCTAGGTACCGTGGTATACCCCCGCAGTCACCCGTGTATGTCCCTAGAAAAGATAGGCAACTAGTTTTCCAGCACGTGAACAGTCACCAGGCCGGTACAGTCGATAGTCGGGTAGACCACAATGAGCAGGGTATCAAGCCCGAAACCTGTCAAGGGTATCGAGAGCAAATGGTCCGGAAGACAACTGAGGACCTCCAATGGATTCGAGACCCGTGAAGCTCCATGGCAAATGAAAACAACGGAATCCCTTAACAAATCCTCGATATGTGTTCTCCACAACGCTCGGTCCAGCTTTGGAGGGGTTATCTCCGCTACCTTTCCTTATGCGACCTCGTGTTTAGCCCCTGTTTTAGAGGGGGGTCCCAGATAACTTTCCGTAACTGGACTTCTACACTCCCTATTGACAAACTCCAATGTTTAGTTTGGGTGGCCTTGGAGAATTTACTCTCCAACCTATTCCAAGGCCCTAGTCCTGAGCTAGTGTATGCACCCTATAAACAAAAAGTCTACTTGATTTTAATTAGCATTGCTTTTAATGGGATTTTTAAAGTCACAAGGTATGAAAGTGAAACTGATGGTGTGTAAAAAGACTCAAAGAAAAATGAACAAGAAATGCTTGGAAACAAAAACTTTTACAAACAATGCAAAAACCAACAACTTTTCAACAAGAAAGACTTCTTTTCTTTTTAAATTTACTAAGATCTCATGCAGTAAATATAAAGGAATTTCACTCAGATCTGCGAGCTACTTATACTCTAAATGCACTGCCAAAACTTATGCAAAAAGACTTCTTCCTAGCTACTGATGCAACAACACAAACTTCAAACCAAGAAGAAAATGAACCAAGAATTTTATTTATTTATTTATTTGCAAAATGACGTAACAAGGGAAAATGCTGACAAGCACAAAACCAAGAGAATGAAAATAAAACTCTAGATTAAAGCGCAGATCGCAAAAGAATCAGAGCAAAGATGTGAAAAAGCAATCAAGAAAGCACCAATTCTAACACTTGCCTAAAAACCATAAAACCATTTTTTTTTTCTTTTGTCTCTTCTATCAAAACATCAACTAAAAAACACAAGCTAAGGAAAAGATTCCCTAACCTGTTGATTGTGCATCCCTAGACTCTAAACCCCTGAGAGGATCTCTTCTCACCACAGGAGGGGATGACTGCCCCACCCAAGCTGAAAATCTTCCAATCAAGCCCGCGACTGTCACCAAGACAGCACGCGTGCAAACGCGTGCTGAGCTACAACAGCGCGCGGGTACCCCCGGTCTAAACCTAAATACTCCACGGGTCTGTATAAAAGATAAGATAAAACAACACACAGGCAACCCAGCCCTGAAAAAGGCCACTGGTATTGACAACCAGGGTCTCTAAAAGGCTTGGATGCTTCCACTTCAACAGAAAAGGAAAATTTGCAAAAAAGAAAACAAATGCAAAGGATAATCAACACAATAAGGCAGACTGAAAGAAA
>ML819635.1:10141-30205 GCA_009831015.1 Picea engelmannii
AGGTCGATCTACTTGTCCGCAGGCAGATTTTCCTACAACAAATAGCATGGCCATGGTCTCGAGTACGTGGAAGACCCTTAGGTATTTCACTGAATACCTTGGAATGATTGTTGATAATTATTTGGAGATATGATGGATTCAAGGCTATAGATGTTTGAACATCAAGTCAGACAATTGTGAAATTACACCCTGGTGTCCTTTTTTTATTTATTTTTCCATTCTATTAGAGCTTATCACTTTAGAGGGTTTCCTTTGGATACCTCTAAGCTCAATTTCCTTTCCATTTGAGGAAAATCTCATAAAAAAAATTGAAAATCAAACGCCATTATTCCTATTGATTGCAACCATTAGACCCCTAATACAACATCAACACCCCCCATTTAGATGGAAATCATGGGGTTATCCAGAATATACTCCTCCATGTTGAGATTAATACTATGGCATTTCCCAGAACAATTTATGGTACCTCCATTTGAAATCATTACTTGAAACTTTGGTGTAGGATGTTAACACTAAGTAAATCGCCTAGGTTGAGGAGGAAACTCACAAAGGTAACCACAAAACCAATTTAGAACTGAAACTAGCCTTTCATTTCTGAGAGGGATCTCTCTTGTCACTTGGTCTCTAAAGATAGATTTTATTTGAGGAACAATGGCTAGATTTTGAATAGGAGAAATTATTTTATGGGGTTTGTTGGAAAGAATAAAGGGATCTATTTGGGAAATGGAGTCAAACTTTGAAAACAAATGAACATGGTGACTGGTAGGCAGAGATCTCAAGGAAGCAAAGGCAAGGTAGGTGATGAAATTTTAGTCTTTTAATTTTTTGTGATAAGATGGAAGAAAGAAGAAACATATAACATCAATCAGAGAACCATAAGAGATGAATTATGATGAGTTAAGAAAGAAAAATAGAATTCAAAATTGTTTGGATCTAAAGCACTATTTAGATGAATTTTAGACCCTTTAACCTCCAATTTTAAACATATTAAAGGTTGCATATGAAGATACAGAAACTAGAAAAACATACATGAAACGAAGCACATACTTTAGGTAATCACCACATGAATCTTTGGTATGAAAACAATCCGGGAATATCCACTTATATTAATTCAAATTCAAAAAGCATTACAATGATCAGTACAATTCTTCGTTTGTACTTATGCCAATTTCAAATACATCGGAACTTACAATATTTATACAACAATTGATTTCATTCAGTTTGAACTGATTACACTAGAATAGAAAATTTCAGTTCACAAAATATGGGATTTGCGAATATTCCTGCAGTTTGGTCCTTTATCTTCATTTTTTGAATTTGAATGTGTCTTAATTTGATTTGCTGCATTTTTTTCAACAGTTGGAAATCATTTACTTAGTCCTGGGAAATTATATTTGGTCTTGCCCAATATGACTATTTCCTTCCATTAAAATTCAGAAGGAATCTCATAATCTGTCATTTATTTCATTAAAATTTCCAAGTCAATACAAGTGGCATAAGACATGACAAGTAGACCAAGTTTGACTGTCTCAAATGGATTTAAAATTTCAAAATATGTACCGAGTTTATCAACTAAAGTATCTCCTTTCAAACCCTCCTCCAAGGTTTCAAATTTGGAGTGGTCCATTATTGACTGAGTCAAGAATGCATTCTATTCCTCTTGATCATGCAACTTACCTTTACCATCCCATAATGATGGAAGGCCCTTTATGAACAATTCTTCAAATAAATTCTTAAAATCTTGCACACTTTGTTCTATCTGTGTTGCTTTATTAGGACTGATTTCAAAAGATTATGTTTTGCAATAATCCTTCTGGCCCAAATGATCAATGTAGTCCTTTATTTTACCCCAATTTTCTGAAGATATTCAGGACGAATTGAGTTGAGAAGATTAATGGAATTTTGTTCCCAATCAGATGGATTTTTGGATAAAGTCTCATTAAGAACAGTGCATCTATGTCTGGTTGTGATTTTTATATTATCCTTATCATTTACAAAATTCAAATATGATCTAAATTTAGCAGGTTCAACAACTATAGAATCCCATATGATATGTTTAGCTCCTTGTAGAAAATTTTTACCTCTTAATCTTGAATTCAATTTATTAATCCTCTCCTACAAGCCTACATTTTGTTATAGCAAGATTTGCCTCACCCTATGAAAACTTGCACAGACGGCCTTTTTTCCATTTCCCTATGCAGACTTGAAGTCCCTTTTTTCAAATCCCATAGCTAAAAACATTATTTTTCCACATATACGTGCCCTACCTATAGTACAACATGCATGTACATAGGTTGCACCACTACAACCCACATACATTGGGATTTGTGCCCAAAATTAAAAAAATGGTGCCAGGTTTCCATTTCACGTCACGAGATCCATGATCCTTGACCTTCCATATACTAGAAACGTTCTGACTTGACCCTTCAATTCCACTTGAAGGCTACAAATGGGCCAAATACGAGCCATGGAAAAGAAGAGAATAATTCAACTTTGAGAGAAAAGTTACTCTGGAGAAATTATTCACTTCATATTAAGTTTGCATCCCTTTGTCCTTTTAAGTCTGAACACATTGTTCAGCCCCCAAGCTCTTCCCTACTTGATTGAGAACCTCATTGTCTCTCTTATATGAGCTTTCCTTTGGTGGAGGATTCAAGTGGTGGATGCCCAGCTGGAAGGGACTTAGTTTCTTGGTTTCGAACCGTGCCGACACGGAAGTTTTCCATTCATTCACTTCTGTTGATTACATTTTAATAGAAATACTCTCTTCTCGTCTAATTAATATCTTGCAAATATTTGAATTTTTATTCCATGAGCGTATTTGTTATGAATGTTGATGGATTATGCTATTGAATGTGCTAACATTATATATTATCACCATATGCTTTCATTTCTTGGTTGTTGAGGACAAGTTGCAGGTGTATTGCTTTGAGTCAAGTGCTCAACGGTGGACTTCATTGAACATCTAGACGAGGTAGGCCTTTTATCTTGTCTTGCTAGCATATTTGTTTATATAGAATACCTGAGATTAGAGTTGATTTCTGCAGTCATTTCTGTCTGTTGTGGTTTCCCCCTAGCCATAGACATATTTTCCTCGTAACAGAATTGACGACCATATTGGGCATATAATCTTATTTTTGGGGGAATGGAGAGTTTTTCTCCTTATATTTCTCTCGTTTATGTTGAGTTTATTCTCATATGATTGCTTGACATCCTCTGTTCATTATGAGTATGATTATCTTATCCTTCTCCTTAGCATGTATATGTTTTGAGACATATATGAGGGTTTTTGTTTGACAGTCGCATACATACCTATGTTTTCCTTCTGCAAGAGGCGTATATACGTGCTTTTCTCATGAACAGTCGTGTACATCACCCGATTTTTCTTGGTTGATGGGTTTGATGGTTGATGGGTAGGTTTTGATGATTTTTATTCTTCTTGGGTCTCTGTTATGACTATTAAGTGTTTATGGAATGACAAGAAACCTTTCTTTGGTTTAATTTTTGGGTGGTGCCTTTCTCATCATCCTTTTCATTTAATTGTCCTTGCATCTTGGGCTAGGTGTTTGCTTCTTGATACCCTACTTGGTTTGTCTCTGTTTACATACAGTAGATTTTTTATATCAAGTTGTTGTTCAGTCCTTGCATTTTCATTCTTTTATATTGAAAATACAAAAATATTAGGCATTTTACATTGTTGGCATTTGATCTTTTGAGTCCTTATCATTGATCTTAGTACATGTAAAGAAAGATTGCATTTTATTTGGAATTGTAGAACTAAATTGACAATTCCATTTTGAAAAGCATATCATTTATTGGGAATTGAAGTTAGGACTTTGCATTGTATTCATATTCATTTATTTTACTTGTTGAGTCATAACATCACTAGTTTCACGACCACACCTTTTTGAGTAAGCAAGGCCACTAAAAGTAACACTCTAATTTAAAATTGATTAGTAACGATTTTATTTTTCTAGGGTTCACAAACTAGCTTAGGATTTAGAGCCTTGGATAGGATTTTGTGACTAAACTTCTCCAAGTCTATTAAATCAACATATGTGTCTGACTAAGGGACTCAAGAAATACATTGTATAATAGGTAATATCATGAGGCTCCGCTTACACCAGATTTAAGCATGAGGTTGTGTGAGGTTGGTTGAAGGGATATCCCCTCGATACCTCTTTAGAGTCAGATATATTTCTGGGGATCTATTTGTATATGGGGATCTTGCTAGTACCCTTACCTTTGTGAGAGGCGGTGCTTTCAAGGTTTTGGGATTTGTTACCCAACCCTTACAGTGGACCTGACTTACGACTGTTCGCATGTTCATCAATTATATCCTGGTTTCTTAGTTGCTTGAATTAGGTACCACATAGGTTACTTCCAGGTGTTATTCTGTAGGTAACCTGGGTCAGATAAGGTTCGGACAACACACAACCTTTATGGAGGATTACCTCTCCGGATGGATCTAACCGACTGGTTGTTAATCTCATGAGGGCCCTTATAACTGATTATGATACCTCCTATATTTATCAGAGGAGTCTGAGGCCCCTCTTGGGCGAGGCATACCTACTTTAGACAGGGAGGCCCCTTTTCAACCACTTTATCCTATTTGTATGCATATTAGTCATTTGATTATTGGTGTTCTCTTTTTGATTCATGTGGATATCGATGGCTACCCACCTATTCCACTGGATCAAAAAATAGTTTTCCACCTTGGCATTTTTTCAGCAATGTTTCGGGTTCCAAACTTTCAAGGTCATTTTGAGGCCCTAAACGACGTTTTTTAGGGATTTGGGGCCTAGAGGACTACCAAAACCTCTACCCTCGACCACTCAAAAATTGTTATTCTCAGTTAGACCTTTCCAATGGGCTATCGTGCGCCTAAATTAGAGATCGTATGCAAAAGTTATGACACCAGGAAGTTGATGTACTAACTTACCCAAACGGGGCCCACATGAATTTTGGTGCTTCACCTCGTAGGGTTAGGTTTTTGGATGTCTAGGTTTTTTGACATTCCTGTTTATTGTAAAAGGACTTCAGAGACTCATTGTAACCATCTTCTTGTGAATGAGCGCAGTCATCACATCGCCACCATTCCAACAAGCTTGTTTTCCACTGCATTTTACAGTTTCATCTTATTTCCTTATTGAATAGAAGACCAGTTTTATTGTATCTATGTTATTTTGTGTTAAGAATCTTTTGATAATCTGTATTTATTTTGTTCTACTCATAAAATTTGGATCAGTGGTATCAAAGTGGTCTACTCCTAGTCATCTTAATGCATGTCCCCAACGAGGTCAGGGTACAAAGAATTGGGTCTCAAGCTTGTTTCTCTTGAGGAAAAAATCTCTTGCACGCCCAAGCGACCTCTCATGGTAGGAGAAAATAAAGAAGAAGGGACAGGAGATCCTTTCAAAATGTTGCTTGAGGAATACCTCACGCAACAGAGGAAGCCCCTTCAAGGAACAAATCAACTTCAATATTCCTATATTTGAAGGTCAAATAGACGCAGATGTTGTAGACAAGTGGTTGAATCTACTAGAAGGGTATTTTTATGTCCATAACTTTTCGAATAGAGAAAATATTAATTTTGTGCTCCTCAAAGTCATTCCCCATGTCAAATATTGGTGGGAAAATTTCTATTACCAAAAGGAAACAGAGGAACCCTCATTATTTATAGTCACGACCACCTGGGAATCCTTCATGGATGTTATTAAGGAACAATACTACCATGTCGGAAGTTATGATGACCTGTATACCAAATGGACCACATTGTACCAAGAAAGAGACCAAGTAGTGTCAGAGTTCACAAACATATTCCATACCTTGTGCTCCAATATGGGTATCAAAGATTCAGAGCGACATCTGGTGCTCAAGTATTGCGATGTTCCGCATACATACATCCAAGCCGAAATGAAATTTATGGAAATATCATCCTTGGGCGCGGCCTACCGATATGTCATCAAAATCAAACAGAAGCTCAAACAAAATATGTGGCAATTTGGGTTTGGGAACCCCTCAGAGAAAAATCCAGGAAAGGGTGGCCCCAACCAATAGAACAAAGGACATAGCAAAGATGGATAGAATCACGACAACCAATCCAAGATGTAAGAAAATAAGGACATCGGAAAAATAAATAAAGATACTGGAAGTGGTGTGACTTCCATAATATCCCTTGGCATAAAACTATTGATTGTCGCTCAAAGCAGTCACTAGTGGCCAAAGTGAAATCCTTTGAATCAGATGTGGTTTCTAACTCTGAGTTAGAACCATAAAGGGGAAGATGGATCATTGACGCGGAACCCAATGCCACTGTTGCTACCACCAAGCTCCAGCCTGGTGAACCAGACGAGATAGAAGAGGGAGAGTGCCTCTTCCATTCACATATGTGGGTAAAAGGCACCCCACTGCAATTCATCGTTGATAGAGGTATCCAGAAGAACCTCATCTCAGCATAGTTCATCAAGCGATTGGCCCTGCCAACAACACCGCACCCACAACACTAAACCATTGGATGCCTCCACCAAGGAAGCGGTCTCTGCATCATCCAACAATGTTGACTGTCATACGACATCAAGCACTTAAAATATGAGGTATTGTGTGAAGTTTCTCCTCTCAAAGTTTGTAATTTTCTTTTGGGCCAACCTTATTTATGGAAACACCATGATGTAGATGAGTCTAGGCCACATAGTGTTATTATTACTTTGAATAGGAAATTGTATAGGATAAATGAGGCAATATCTCCTAGTGTTATTTCCTTGATCTCTGCCAAGAAATTCATGAAGTTCATCTCTTAGACCGGGAAATTTGTCTTCTTCGTGATTCTCTCTCAGAGTGAGCAAAATATCACAGCCACATCCAGGGCCTCCTCGACCGATCTCTCCACACAATAGAAGAAAGTGGATAAGGTTGTGGAAGAATACTCATATATATTCTCCTCTCCTACTGGAGTACCTCTTCATTTCCAGGTCAAGCATCCCATCGATCTGACCCCAGGCGCACCACTACCCAATAGGCTAGTCTACTGCCACTCTTTGTTAGAAAAAGAGGCGATCAAGAAGCAGATCCAAGAACTTCTCCACAAGGGGCACATCTATCCCATATCATTGCCTTGTGAGAGCCCAATCATGTTGGTGCAGAAGAAATATGGGACCTGGTGAATCTACATTGATTATAGGTCCCTGAATAAAATCACAGTCTGAAACCAGTACCCAATTCCCCGAATCGACGACCTCCTTGATCATCTCACAGGGGACAAATACTTCAGTAAGATTGATCTAAAGTCTGGCTACCACCATGTCCCGATAGAATAGATAGATGTATGGAAGACGACCTTCAAGTCAAAAGAAGGTCCTTTTGAATGGATGGTCATGCCCTTTTTCTTGACAAATGCTCCAACAACTTTTATGAGGATGCTAGACGATATCCTATGACCTTTCACCAATACTTTTGTAGTGGTGTATCTGGATGACATCCTCATCTACATCAAGACTTTGGAAGAACACTTGCAGCATATTCAACAAGTTCTGCACACCCTGTGATAGCACAAATTATATGAAAACTTAGAAAAATTCTCCTTCGACATCGAAAGGGTCCATTACTTAGGCTACAACATTGATCAGCATGGTGTGCATGCGGATCCAACCAAGATCTAGGTCATCCATGACTGGCCAGCCCCAACCACACTCACTGAAATTGTGAGCTTCTTGGACCTCGTTAATTTCTATCGTAGATTCGAGTTGGGATTCTCTCATATCGCATGGACCCTTAACCAAGTAACCAGGGGTGGCGGTAAGGAAAAACCTTTTTGGGGCCTATCCCAACAACAAGCCTTCTATGACTTGAAGAATCATTTGTTATTATCCACGATACTTTCATTACCAAACCTGCAACATCCCTTTGAGATCAAGACATATGCTTCAGAGTATGTTGTTGGCGTCGTTCTCACTCAACACAGCCACCTCATGGCATATCATAGTGAGACACTATCATATGTTGTCCGTAAATACCCTACTTACGACAAAGAAATGTACTCCATTGTGAAATCATGTCACTAGTGGAGACATTGCATTCTTGGGAAGGAGACAATCATCCACACTAATCACAAGCCACTACAGTTCATGCAGACCCAAGGAAAATTGAAGAATGATCACCACCATAAGTGGTCAACATACTTACAGCAGTTCCACCTCAACATTAAGTATACAACAGGAAGTACCAACCGATTTGTTGACTGCCTCAGCCAACCTCCAGTCACGAAACTCACCACAGTGCTAGACTCTTGTGGTCACGAGACCTTTAGATGGCCCCACCTCTACGAGATAGACCCTGACTTCTCCACCACCTACCAAATCTTGGGTGCCAATTCAGTGGTCGCTAATTTCCATATTCATGATAGGTTTTTGTGTCGTCTGGGCCATCTTTGTGTTCCATCAAGCGAGCACTCAAAGATGATTTGGGAATCTCACTAAAGTCGTGTGGCGGGACACTTTGGCGTTGAAAAGACAGTGGCAGTGCTATAGAAACATTTATACTGGTCGAAACTTCGACATGATATCAACAAGTATATTAGGTCCTACATCGCATGCGCTATTGCCAAACTAACCTCTAAGAAATAGGGAATGTACACCCCTCTTTCTACTCCTAAAAGACCATGGGAATCCATATCAATTGGACTACATGTTGGGCCTCCCATCAACCAAGACGGGAAATAAAAAAAAAATTGTGGTTGTTGATCGCTTTTCCAAGATGGCATTTCTAGCCGTTTGCAAGAAGAACATCACATCAGAAGCCAATACCAAGATATTCTTTGAACGAGTATGGGTACATTTTGGGATCCCACAAACCATTATCTCAGAACATGATAGTCAGTTCCTCATCTCATTCTGGTCGAGCCTCTGGTCACTGTTGGATACCAAGCTCACCAAATCCGCTGCCTTCCACCCCCAGATAGATGGCCAAACTAAGGTTGTCAATCGGATGGTCGTACATATCATGTGCATGTACAATTCAAAACACCCCCACACATGGGATGAGAGTCTTCCCTATGTCCAACATAGCTACAACCAAGCCCTACATAGCTCAGTTGGGCATAGCCCCTTTCAGGTGGGGTTGGGATCCCAACCCTTGGGCCCCATGGATGTTGCACTACCCCTAGTGACCACCTCGGTCGAATCGTCCCCTGCTCCACCAGAATCTGACAAAGCCACTCGGTTCATTGAGTGAATCTATCACATCCCCCAACAGGTTCAGGATATTCTATAGAAGTCTAATTCCAAGTAGAGGAAGCACCATGATCAACATCGAGTGCCACATAAGTTTCAGGTGGGTGAAAAAGTTTGGTTGCATTTGCAGAAAGAACGCCTTACAGGGCCCCATCGGAATATTTTCCCACTCCATTATGAGTTGTACACCATCACCAAGGTTGTGGGTGGCAATGCTTTTGAGCTCAACATTCCCCCCTTCCTTGGTATGCATCCAGTCTTCAACGTGGCTTTGCTTTGGCCATATTTCCCACCATTATTGGACACCTCTGAGATAGAAGATGAGTTGACACCAATAGAACTCAACCCTGACTGCATGAAACATGCATCCAATGATCATATTGTGGACACATAGATCAACACCACTCAAAAACAAAGGATCCAGCTTTACCGAGTCGTCAAAGCAGGGCAACTCCTGCACCAAGGCAAGTGGCTTACCCGGGGCCAAATTTAGCATAAATTTCATCATCTGATGGGGGAACTCATTGCAATGGATACCATTTCTTCCTAAGGAGGTAGGATTGTTCCAGGTGTATATCGTTGGCCACCCACCTATTCCACTGGCTTGAAAAATAGTTTTCCACCTTGGCAGTTTTTCGACAGTTTTTCGGGTTCCAAACTTCTGGGGTCATTTTGAGGCCCTAAACGATGTGTTTTGGGGATTTGGGGCCTAGGGGATTGGGAATAATATTACATTGGTACAATAAAAAACATTTCTTCTCAGTTAGACCTTTCTAATGGGCTATCGTGCGCCAAAAACAGAGATCATATGCAAAATTTACGACCCTGGGAAGTTGATGTACTAACTTACCCAAACGAGGCCCACATGAATTTTGGCGCTTCATCTCCTAGGGTTATGTTTTTGGATGTATAGGGTTTTTGAAATTATTGTTTATTGTAAAATTCCTTTAGAGCCTCATTGTAACCATCTTCTTGCAAATGATTGTAGTCGTCACATCTCTTCTCAGAGATAAGTCGCCACCATTTCAACAAGCTTGTTTCCCACTGCATTTTACAGTTTCATCTTATTTCCTTATTGAATAGAAAACCAGTTTTACTATATCTCTGTTATTTTTTTTTAAGAATCTTTTAATAATCTGTATTCATTTCCTTCTACTCATAAAATATGGATCACTTTGATTACTAGTTGGCCTTAATATTTGTTTTTTATATCACGAGTCTTGAGTCATCGTGGAGCCAAACCAGCTTCCCCAAAGGTCTCGTCGCTTGTTAAAGTTACCACCGCATTTTGAGTCTTTCCCTTCTAAAAGGTGTAGAGTTACAAAACATGGTACAAACACCTCCACTTATCATACTTGTGATCATACAAGGATAAGTATTGAATCAATTCAGCAAGATAATGGGAGTCCTTTGACTCCCATACCTATTATAGTTAACGGTACCCCTTCAACACCTTCAACCACAATGGTTGTAGTGTCGGAGTTGCCTATCATCACCTCTACCCATCCTATAGTGAATACTCAACCTATAGCCACGAACCCTTTTGGGTCTCTTTGTCACTCACCGGGATATAATGTTCAGTTCATCCCTATGGCCTTTTAGTCCTTTTTCCTATGATATGCCAAACTTCACATCGCAGTTTTCAAACTCCATCCCAGCGGCTAGTACAAATACTAGCATTGGACTTGGGGGCACAACTCCTCAACATACTCCATTCTTAATTAGTGGTACTCACATCCCTCAAACAACTCCTATCGTTGGAGGCTTTCCTCCTGTTAACCCTGGGTCTAATCCTGTTACTTCTTGATGGAGTAACCAACCTGACGGAAAAGCTATTTGTTATGGTTCATCCTTTACACCCACCTCCTCTGTACTGATTCCAACCAACACGTTTGGAATGACGAATCCACCTTTATCCTCTAGATTCACACTCGAAGGAGGTCAATTTCATACCTTCGGCAACCCCCAAACAGGAGCCACTCCGGCTGGGGAAAGTTTTTACAACCCTTGTCAGAACATTCCTACTAGAATGGTGCCCAACCAAATCCTTATGACTCAGTCTGGAGGAGGGTCTTACAATCCCAGACAGGGCCATGGTGCTTACCAGAACCCTAGAGGGGTTTTGATTCCCCAACAACAACATTTCCAAGGAGCTTGGGGCCATATTACGCAACCCCATCTCCCTTTTCTGGCCATGCTTAATCTGTCAAACTTGTCTAAGTTAATGAACGATCATGTGTGTCATGATTTGACATGACACCCCGTTCCCACCAATATTCCTTTGGATATTCAAAAATTTGAAGGAAAGAATGGTGAAGATCCTGGTGATCACGTTACTACTTTTCACCTTTGGTGCTCTTCGAATTCCCTTAACGACGATTCTATTCGGTTAAGATTTTTTCAATGCACCCTTACGAGGGTCGTCGCGAAATGGTATATTGCGCTACCTAGGGGGTCATACAGAACCTTTAGATAGATGGTCTTAGTCTTCCTCAACCACTTCCAATTGTCGGTTCATTACGATGTTGGCTTAGAACTTCTTTCAAACTTATGCCAGAAAAAATCCACTCATACCTCATATCACATCTAGGAGTGGCGTAGATGGAAGAGGTTGATCAAGACCTGCAGACCCTCATAATTCCTGCTAGAGTGGTTCCTTAAGTCTCTACAACCTTATATTTCGAAGGATCTTTCTACATCCGGGGTTACATCTGAGGAAGAAGTTATTTTCAAATACCAACAGTTATATCTTATATATGCTTAGTCTAGGATGTTATACGAGATTCTTCCAGATGCACTGAGGTCAAACTGTGACCCTAGACAAAAGGTCAGGCCTCATGTCAATGGCATTGTAGGCTCCACCAATATGAAATCCACATACTCGGTGATGAGCCATTTGAAAGACTTTTCTCTAAACCAGTCTGTAGGAGGGCCATATTTTTCTGTATCCTCCAATCCCACTCAGTTGGTGGATTTACATTCTGTGCAATCGACAACTAGCTCGAATGGTAACCAGAAACCAAGAAAGAATAAAAATAAAGGACGTAATAAGATTCGTAAGGGTAGGAAGAATAATAATAAACCCAAGAAAAATGGTAATAATAAGAAGACGAATAATAATGTTGGTGAGGGAAAGAAAGAAAGGGGGAAGGTGAATTTTCCCTAAAAGCTCTGTACAGATGGCCACCTTATCCATTTATGCCCCAAACATGTGGAATATGTGAGGATTTTATCTCTACCGCCCATTGTGCTGACTAATCCTTTTCCACATAACTAGCACATGGCCTCGAGCTCCTCGAATGTCGGAAATGTGGAGAGTGGGAGTCAAAACCCATCGACGCAAGACAGTGACTGTTTATGCATCAATATGGTTAAATATGAGGTTAATGTAGCCACTCGGTTTCTATATTATAGTTATCCATAGAATTTGCCTAGTCTAGAGTCTCCCCCTCCTCTAGAGACACCCTTACAAATCGAAAAAACAGAGCCCTCGCCTTGTATTCTGAAAGGAGTATTCAAGAACTCTACACACAATCCTAATGCTAGAGCCGCCCATAATTACTCTATTGTTAAGGACCTGGGTCAAACCCCTTGTGCGATGTTGGTTTTGGAGATACTTGAGATGTGGAATTCATAGAGGAATGCCTTGCTATATGTGTTAGGAGTTCTAGATCCTTATGGCTTGAAAGTTATCAATTTTGTCATCACAGATGTGAAGCCTCGCTTGCCTTACCATGTGGCATTCCAAAACCATGTGGGTTACTCAAAGTATACCATCAAGCATATTGGAATTGATGAAGGCACTGCAACATGTGTTATGCCCCCAGTATATTGGAAATCCCTCGGATCTCCGACCCTTTCTCAGTCTCTGACCATGTTGACTGCTTTTCACGGTCGTTCCTTTTGCCCTCATGGTATTCTTCCTGCCTTTCCGGTCCTGTTAGGTGGGAAGATGGTATAGGTGGATGTCGAGGTGGTTGATGCGCCCCTCGACTATATATTGTTACTAGGATGCAATTGGACTTACGCTATGACTTCAATCGTATCATTCGTTTTCCATACTCTTTGTTTTCCTCACCATGGGAAGATAGTGACAATCAATCAGTTGTCCTTTGCGTATGCTAGTCCTAGTGCATCTGTTGGATCGTCAATACCTGTGATTGACAATTCTCAGCTAGCAACTGAGAATATCAGTATCATAATGTAGTCATCCCTTATGGGTACCTTCGACTTCATGGCACTAGTTCACCATATATATGCCATGTCCAGTAGGCCCATTTCGTTAGATAGGTCTGTTCCTTTTCACACTTCCTATTTTAACAATCCTTGGACCCTACCTTCCTCGACGACGTCTTGTGAAGGTCAATTACATTATGGAATGGCCATGCTACTATCGGCATCAAATATTGTGTATCGACTTGTTCTTGACTCTTTGGTCAATCCAGATCCTATTACCTCGCAGAAGGATGAGGATGATCTTGTTCTAGAGCCTATGTGGGCCACTTCATCGTCTTTTTCATGTGACTGCCTCAATGAGGCTTTACCTTCGTATGAATATATCATTAAGGCCATGAATGGTTTTGATAGACCCTGGTATGATATGCATCATCACTATTATTTCCTCCCAGAGCTTGCTAGAATCGAGCAAGATGATTTTAGATCTACTTTGAGCGATACAGTTGGTCACATCGTAGTTCTAATTGATACGCACAAAAATTATGCCGAAGGAAAATGGC
The DNA here is from genome assembly GCA_009831015.1 of Picea engelmannii. Classification (NCBI taxonomy): domain Eukaryota; kingdom Viridiplantae; phylum Streptophyta; class Pinopsida; order Pinales; family Pinaceae; genus Picea; species Picea engelmannii. The sequence goes on from ML819635.1 coordinate 24,105, forward strand.
GATCATCTCCCCTACCATCACAATCTATCTCTCTTGTATCCATGGCAAGATTGAACATGTATACATCGATGCAGATTGTTCTCCAGAAGAAATTCTGATCTACACCAAACACTTCAAGAAATTCTGAGATGTATTTTCTTGGTCATATGAATATATGCCAGGAATCAACCCTCGAATTGTCAAACATGAGATTAAAACTTATCCTGATGGTAAGCATGTTCAACAATGTCTTAGAGCTGTCAATCTCCAGAAGTCCCCTACTATTAAGGCAGAGGTAGAAAAATTGTGTAATGTTGGCTTTATCTACCTGGTTCCCTTGACTGAATGGGTATCCAATCTCGTTTCTGTGAATAAAAATCAAGGAACCATATGCCTATTCATTCATTTTTGTGACCTCAACCAAACCTATCCTAAAGAAAACTTCCTGACACCCTTCATCAATTTGATTCTCGATGAGTGTGCGGGAATTGAAGTGTTTTCTTTCATGGATGGATTTTCAAGGTATAACCAAATTCAGATTAAACCCATGGACCAACATAAGATAGAATTTATTTTCCCTTGGGGTACTTTTGCATACTGAAAGATGCCTTTCGTCCTTAAAAACATCGGAGCAACCTTACAATGATCTATGACCTTTGCATTTCATGATCTCAAGCACACATTCGAAGCCTAGCTTGATGATCTTGCTACTCACTCTCGTAAGAGAGTGGATCACCCTAAGCACCTTCAGTTAGTTTTTGAAAGATGTCACCATTATCGCATTCGGTTGAACCCTCATAAATGCATATTTTGTGTTAGGTTAGGCCATCTTCTAATATTTTTAGTCTCTAAGACTAGGATCATGGTAGATCCGTTAAAGGTTGAGGCAATACTTCAATTTCCTCCCCTGCACACTATTCGCCAACTTCAAGGTTTACAGGGGAAAGCTAACATTTTACGATGGTTTATAGTAAAATATGCCAATATTACTAAGGGTTTCATGTGTCTCTTGAAGACGGACACTCCTTTAATCTAGGATGAGCAAGCCCAAGATTCCTTCAATGCTTTGAAGAAATCCTTAGTATCAACGCCTCTGCTGAAGTCTTCAGACTAGAGTAGAGATTACTTGCTTTATGTCACTGCATCCGAAGAGACAATTGGTATGGTGTTGGTTAAGAAGGATGATGAGTACCATGAGCACTTCATTTACTATCTTAGTTGAAACTTAGTCATCCCTGAACTCAAATATTCTAATGTTGAAAATCTAGCTTTGGTTGTCATTCACGCATTCCAACGATTACGAAATTATATATTGCTTTGCAAAACTACTGTGGTTACCGATGTCAATATGTTTCAATACATCATTACCAAGCATATCATAGGGGGGAATTACAATAAATGGATTGTCATTCTACAAGATTTTGATCTCGATTTCGCTTCTACGAAGTCCAAAAAATCACTAGTTTTTGCAGAGTTAATATCTGAATTCCCTCGATTAGACGAAGATGTTATTAATTTTTATTCATTTGCAGATGAACAAATGTTCCTTGTCTCATTGTCAGATCCCTAGTATGGAGATATTTATCTCTATCTTCAAACTTTGAAGTTCCCTCAGCATCTCTCGTGAGATGACTGAAGACATATACAATATCAATATAAGAACTATCTTATCGTCCATGACACTCTGTATCGTGGAGGAGAAGACAATATCCTGCGTCATTGATTAACTCATGAAGAGGTCGAGTATGTTTTAAACGACTGCCACAATGGAGCATGTGGTGGTCATCTATCCGGTCTTTTAACGGCCCATAAAATTTTGTGAGTCGGTTATTTTTGCCAGTCTTTCTTTAAATATTGCGTCGAAGCGGTTAATAAGTGTCACCCCTGCTAGGTGTTCACTCAGAAAATTCACTTGCATCCAACCCCTCTCCATCCAATCATTATTGTCGGTCCCTTCACCAAGTGGTGGGTAGACTTTGTGGATTGAAACCTAACTTCGTTTGGGGGGAATCAACACATTATTGTGGCCATAGACTACTTTACTAAGTGGGTTGAGGCCATGCCTACAGTTAATTCTGATGGAAATACTGTCGCCTTCTTTGTATTCAATCAAATTATATCCAGGTTAGGAATCTCGAGTGAAATTGTCACTAATCATGGAAGTCATTTTCATAATGAAATTATAGAAGAGATAGCATCTAAACTGGGTTTTAAGCATGGTCATTGTTCCCCTTACTACCCCCAAGAAAATGGACAAGTAGAGGCCATGAAAAAATCTCTCAAGACCATTTTGCAGAAAACTGTCATCCAGAGAAAATATGACTGGTATATCATGTTGTATCCAGCACTTTGGGCATATTGAACCTCAGTCAAGACTTCCACCATTTTTTCTCCTTTCCAGTTGGTACACGATGTGGATTCGATCTTACCTATTTGTTGTGAGTGGGAAATCCCCCTACGGACTATCACTTAGGGTGATATTGTGCATGCAGAAAAGACCTAAAGATTCCTACTTTCTACCGTAATCCCGAACCTAATCCCCATTATTCTTAAGAAAATACGTAGTTAAGAAGATCAAGTGAGCATACCTTATTTCATGCATTTGATATCGATCCTTCTTCACGCTTGATCGCTCTTTGACTGCAGCTCTCCTCCCAAGGATGACCTGCATTCACACAAGACAAACAAAGAACTCCACATGCATTTGATATATAGATTAATGGGTTAGAGATTCAATAAACATGTATTCAATAAACCATGAAAACCTCATATGGTGGGAAGGGAAAAGTATTGTTTTATTATTAACTTCAACAAATCAACTTACAATGATGAAGCTGGCCACTGCTCCATGAACCTGGTCCTGGGCTCCTCTTTAATTGTCCTCCAACTTCTTTGCTCTATCTTGCTCTTTGCAAAAGGATGGCTAAAGGGTTGGGACAAAGGGAATGCACAATAGGGTATAGTTTCTTTACTATGATTCTCCCCTTCCAAATGGGACCACTAAACCTTCTTTTATAGGCTAGAAGAAGCTAGGTATTTGGTCGAACCCTCGGCCATGCATGGCCGAAAGGTTTAGTTAACTCACCCAAAGCTGTGTGTTCCATCAACAACTTTCCTTTTTTCGTGCTTTTGTAGGTACACACGGGTTGTTTTGGGTCAGCTAGCATGTACACACATGCAGTAATGGAGCAGAGCACGTGGGCCTTTATAAAAGGTGTTTTTAAGAAGATTTGTTCAGTAGTGTTATGGAAAAGAAGGAATCTGAGATGGCCTAATGCTAGGTAAGCATGTCTAGTGCAAATTAGGGTTATAATAGATGCCCCCTAATGTGTGAGGTCATAAGAGCATCTGATGGCCGAAATACATTAACAATCTTCACCAATGCGCCGAACAAGTGAGCCCAGAGACCAAAAATTGGGAGGTGTCTTCTGCAAAAATAAAAATTGTCTCACCAAGGTGGGAATACCCATGCTTGGGATAAAATAAAATCATGTCTACCAATCAAATACACTATATATACATGTCATATAACTATATAAAGTGTAGCCGTGAACAATACACAGCGAAGCTACATCTCGAAATCAAAAGATTATGTGTAGAGTATCCATCTTCTTAGAAGTTGCTAAGGCCTGATGGCTGGAGATGAGATCTTCAGAACTCGAGAAACAACTTCAAAATCTTCAAAACTCGAGTAGGAGTGTAATATGAGTGTACGAATTCACTACCCAGAGGTCTTCGACGGCTCGTCGGTCATGGACTAGAGAATCTTGATGATCAGACTAAAGGCTTCATTGATTTCAAACAAAGACTTGACTGGACATTCAGGATGGCCAGGTATGAGGGCAAGAGACAAATGGTAGAGGGGCCGACTCAGGCTTGGTAAAATATTCCCTTGGCCAGTAGCATGAAAAATGATGAGACTCGGGCAGCATGGAATTAACATAAGTCTACGAGGCAGGAGGCAACGCAAACTCTCCATATGTTTGGAATAATAACCAAATAGAGGAGGACACAGCTCTATGTAGTGAGAACAACTTCCTAAGGTCGTATTAAATCTCATAGTTTGATGAACAAACGAACAGATGTGATTTATCCAAGGGCGACTCATTATGTTGCCAATAAAGAAAATACTTTTCCCTTCCTCTTTTTGGCGTAAATTTGATTTTTTTTGTCTTTTTCAATAGTTTTGGAAAAAGAATAAAAGAATGTTACGTTACAAAGGAGGAACGAGCGTTGCAAATATACAAGTTCAAGGCACAGGGACAAGATTGATGTTCAGAGTAAGGACACTTGGGAAAAATCCTCCAGGGGCCAAAGGTGTCAATATGCGGAGGCAAAGTGTTACAGGGATTGTGTATAAGGCATGCTTTAGATGGTTCAGTTGAGAGCAACATGGAGCCGACATTAGGCCAAAGATGCGGGTATGAAAATGCGAGTAATAAAATGCATAATGGTAACATCCTTCGATGTGAGTTTAACGAGCCTAGACAAGGTAAGCTCGATAGTTTTTCATATTTAGAGAGTCTGAAAAAATGTAAAAGGAGACTCTACTTGGGTACCTTTTTCGAAGGTAGTCTAGTCAGTTCGAAAAAGGGGTAAACTAGCACCGAAAAGACGTCTATTCAAAACCATTTTAACGAGTGTGATAAAGACAAGATCACTCGGCCATTTTTTCATTTTTAAGGAGTCTGAAAAAAGCTTCACTATGGACTCCATCAGGAATGTTCTTCTGGACCATTTTAACGAGTGTGAAAGAATAAGGTCACTCAACGATCTTTTCAATTTTAGGGACTCTAAAAAGAGCTTAACTATGGACTCTGTGGAGGTTCCTTTTTCGTAAATTTAGTCCCTCAAGTCCAAAAAAGGGATAAAATGATACCGAAGAGTACTCTTCTAGAGAACTGAAGTTCCTTAGAGTATACCTTTGTTCGTACAGTTGACCGTCCGGACCGAGAAAGGGGTAAAATAACGCTGGATAGACATGACTTTCAAATTTTAGTTTAATGAGCGTGAAAGGCCACAAGATCCCTCGGTAATCTTTTCATGTTTAGAGGGTATGAAAAGGGCTTAAAAGAAGAAACGTTATGTCTTTTGGGAGTCTCGAGGATGAGGTCAAGAGTGAAAAGGAATCATGTAAATGAGGCTCAAACTCGTAATCAGGAAAAAACAAGAAGGTCTCCCAAGACTACAATGATTAGAGACAGCATGGACACCATAATGCAACCAGGATCTACCTAGGGCATCCATGTTCCGGTAAGCTCTACCACCAACTTGCGACACTTCTAAAGCAACAATGATGGTTCCATGTCACAACATCGTGGGATCGATCCTATGGAAAAGGGATAAAGACAACGAGATACAAAAGTCAGGGCGGAAACCTAAACTACATGCTCGAGTTGATCATCTGAGATTTTTCCATGGACCGTCAAAAGTTACCCAAAACTCCCAAAAAAAATGTTCTGATACCCGATCATACCCTTCCAATGCAACTCCTGAATCACTCTAAATGGTTTTTGGTTTAAAGAAAATGATAAGGGGGGCCAAAAAAGTGACAAAAAGAGGCCAAAAAGTCTATAAATAGAAGCTGGCAGCGCATTATCACCATTGTTGATTTGGAAATTAACTTTGGAGTGAAAAACCCCTTTGATAAAAGTGGTGATTCCGGGAGCTACAATGGATGAAATGACCATCTGTCTGGACCAAGCAAATATATACTCTCTCCTCTTGCAATTTAAATCTTTATTTATGCTTTGGGTTTCAAGTTTTAGGGGGGCGTCAACTTTCAAAAGGTCGTCCCTAGGTCCACGCGGGAAATCTTATGACTGGCCGCGTATACATTTGGGCAGAGTAAAAATTGCACGTGTGTACACACGACTGTCAGCATTACAGCCCACGTGGACCCCCTTATTGAATGAAAAAAATTAAAAAACAAGGGTTAACCCTCCTGAACTTGGTGTTTTGTAGGATGTATGTTCACTGGAGGGAAAGAGAGCATGAGGAAGTTAGTGAGTTGGTCGGGGAAGACCCCAATGCTATGGCTGCCTTAATGCAATGTGGGATGCTCAGGTTCTTCTTATGTCCTTTTATGCGGGCACAACCTAGGCTACTGTTATAACCCTAAA
>ML819635.1:42300-54898 GCA_009831015.1 Picea engelmannii
TGTACCCAATGAACACCTCGGATTCACTTGACATCTGCCACAGTGATGAAAGATAACATCAAAAATGACACGTCCATAATACTAAAAGAAACTAGAAAGTAATAGTACAAAGACTATACATATGTTACAAAAGTTACCCATGGTGACCTGCCTATGAGTAATACTTATTGAGGTAGAGCCCATTTCTAGGCTCTACCAAAGAATTCCCTTCAAAGTCAACCAGACGATAAGCACCATTTTTTAGAACCTCTTTTATGATGAAAGGTCTGAACCACATGGGTTTGAATTTTCCTGCCCCCAGGGGGTCCTTATCTTAGTCATAGACTAGGACAAGTTCGCCTTCAGAGAAAATCTAAGGATGAATGGACCGATGATATTGACACTTGACTTTATGTTTGTGAGCCTCATTGGCCAGGGCCGCATCACAACACTTCTCATTGAGCTGCTCAAGGTATAATAACCATTCTTCAAGTGGAGAAGTATCTAGCAATAGTTGTACTGCCAACTTTAGGGACGGGATCTGACATTCGATAGGCAAGACTGCTTCCATCCCGTAAATGATTTGAAAATTTGAGAAACTGGTTGCAATCTTAACAAACGTTCTGTAAGCCCATAATGTCGAGTATAACATCAAATTCCAATTGGACTTGGTTGAGTTGATCGTTCGTTGTAGGATGGTCTTAAGAGATTTATTTACAGCTTCCACCTAACCATTTTCTTGTGGGTAGTAGGGTGATGAATGTTCTTGTCGCAATCCAAGCTTTGATGTTAACTCGGTCATCATCTGGTTCTGAAAGTGACTGCCATGGTCAGTGACAATATCCCTAGGGACGTCGAACCTTGCTATTATTTGGTTGAATAAAAAGAGAGTCACAGTCTCTCCATCATCTTTAAATGTTGGCATACCTTTGACCCACTTCATGAAGTAGTCTATGGCTACGATTATATAACGGTTCCCCCTTGTTGAAGGAGGGTTGCATGTAGTGTAATCAATATCCCACTTGGTGAAGGGACCAACTGTGATGACAGGAAACATAGGAGCAGGTTGTGCCCTCATCTTCCGAGAGAAGATCTGACACTGGTGGCACTTCTTGATCCATTCGATACAATCTTTGATTAGTGTCGGCCAGAAGTAACCTGCTCGTAAAATATTTTGGGTTGTTTCCAACCTAGACAAATGACCACCACACGCTCCGGTATGGAAATCATTAAGCGTGATAAGTACTTCTTCGTGAGTGAGACATCGAAACAGGATGCAGTCTACACCTCTTCAATACAACGTATCATCGAGTATGAGATAATTCTTAGCCTGATGGCATATATGTCGGCGCTCATCACAAGAATTAGAGGTGGATCACTTCAAAGTATGGAGATAGATAAGTATATCTCCATACCAAGGATCCGAAGATGTGATCAAAAACATATCTCCTCTGATAGGAGACTCTTCGGGCACAACATCACCTGACTCAACGGGAAGTTCTGAAATAAGTTCTGTGAAGACCATTGACGTTTTGGATTTCGGTGAAATGAAATCTAAGTCAAACTCGTAGAGGAAAACTATCCATCTACTGATCTTTCCTCCTATTACCCGTCGTGTCAACATGTACTGGAATGGATTCACAACAGCAATGACGGTGGTCTTGCGAAACAGAACATAATGATGGAACCGTTGAACAACATGGACTGTTGCCAACGCAAGTTTTTCGATATGAGAATAATTGAGTTCCGATCCTACAAGACCTTGGATCAGGTAATAAATCACTTATTATGAGAACAAGGCATCCTCCTGAACTAAGACCATGTCGATGGTTGACTCTGTTGTAGCCAGGTATAATAAGAAATATTTGTTATAGTTAGGTGGTTGAAGCAGAGGGGCAGTTGTGAGGTCATGTTTCAAGGCATCGAAAGAGAATTGAGCAGCATCGTCCCAATGAATAGGAACATCTTTCTTCAGTAAGTGCATAAATCCCCTTGTGATCTAGGCATAGTTGGCGATGAAAATTCTTAAAAATTTTTCCTTTCCCTATAGACTCTGAAGTTGAAGGATTGTGCATAGGGCAGGCAACTGAATTATTGCCTCAACCTTGATAAGATCGACCATGATCCCTATTGTTGACACTATGTAACCTAACAAATGTCTTGATGTTACGCAAAAGATGCACTTGCTTGGATTCAAGCGAATCCGGAAGTAGCGACAACGCTCAAAGATAAGTCAGAGGTGTGTGGGATGATCCATTCTCTTGTGAGATCAAGATGCTAAATCATCTAAATAGGCCTCGAATATATGCTTGAGGTCATGGAAAGCAAAAGACATGGCCCACTGAAAGGTCGCTCCAGCATTTTTGATACCAAAAGCCATCTTACAATACGCGAATGTACCCCATGGACAAATGAATGTCATTTTGTGCTGGTCTTCGGGTTTGATTTGTATTTGATAATATCTCGAAAAACCGTCCATGAAAGAGAAGGCCTCGCAACCTGCACATTGGTCAATTATCTGGTCGATGAATGGTGTGGGAAAATTATCTTTTGGATAGGCCTTGTTCAAATCACGAAAGTCTGTACATACACGAATCATGCCTTGTTTTTTATTGACCGACACAATATTTGACACCCATTGGGTCAAATGGATAGGATAGATAAAACTGGCTTTTAGCAGTTTCTCAACTTCAACCTTAATGGTTGCTACTTTCGTGGGATTAACTAGATGAATCTTATGCCGAACAAGCCTGGCATCTGGATACATTGTGATTTCATGTTTGACTATTTTTGGATTGATGCTTGGCATTTCCTCGTAAGACCAGGCAAAAACATCGCAGAATTCTTTAAATAGAGTTGTGTATATTTGAATCTCTTCAGGTGAGCAGTCAGCTCCGACGAAAACATTCTCCATGATGCCAGGGGTTCTGGAGATATTGATCGGTATGGTTTCAGCGATGGTTGACATATTACCCTTAGCATAGACCTCATGTGTAGCTAAAGGATTAATAGGACAAGACCTATCTCCAGTCATAGTCAAGGAGAATTCTCCAGCTACGATTCTGCTTCACTCTGAGAGGAAGTACGATCTATGATGAAGATCATCCCAGGGCTTGTCCGGACTAGTCATTGCTTCAATTACTGCTTCATCGGAGGGCAAGACTAATTATAACAAATCGGTGTCAGTGAGAGAATGTTGAGCCCAAATAGGCTCTAGAAACAGATCTAACTCTTGTGTAGGAGTTGGATTTGTGTTGACTGAAGCTTACTAGACTAAAGAGTACGCTACTTCAGTTGCGGACAAGGGCATGGACATGCCCGAGTGCCATGTACCATCCATCGTGGCTAATGGGGAAGGAAGTATCCATAGATCAATCAAGTAAGTCATGCAAAATAACGAAACTTGGAAAATCTCAACCTTATGGTGGTCAGATATGAACTTGACATCGCCTTGAGGGGGCAAGTAATCAAAGGTACCCATCAAATATGGGCACAAACCAACCCCTACATTGACTACGCCTGGTTGAGGATTATCAATCATCGAGACCACGGACACCCCCAATGAAGGGTCAGGTCTGGAGAAAGACAATTGATCAATGGTCACAATCTGGTCCTCATGTGGAAACAACAAGACCCAAAAAACTGTAGCAACCACTGCTTGCATGGCATAAGTCCAACTCCTTCCTAACAAGAGATTGTAGTCGAGGGACACGTCGACTACTTCTACCTCGACGCACACGGTCCTCCCTCCTAACTGGACAGGGAAAGAGGGAATGATACCATGTGGTCGGAACGAACGATCATCGAAAGAAGTGAGAATAGTAGGTGACGAAGACAAAACGGGCTGGCCAATGCCCTTCCAACATACCAGCGACATAATGCATGTTGAGGCACCCTCATCAACCACCATGCAGAAAATATTTCGAGTAAATTTTTTCATGGGGTGAGCCACTACTATCTGAAATGCTACGTGGTAAGGTAGACGAGGTTTTAATTTGGTTGTATCCAGCTTGATGGTACCCAGATTACAAGTCTCTATATATCCTAAAGCAGTTAACAAATCTTTCCTTTGGGAAGGGCATCTTTGGAGGACCTCCAAAGCAAACATCGCACAAGGGGTTTGAGACAAATCCTCCACCACAGAATAGTTCTGGGCAGCCCTTGCATTTGGGTTGTGAGAATCATTTTTGAACATGCCTTTTGGTATGCGTGTCATTTTTTTGCCCAAATTCTTCTCAATATGTAGAGGAAGAGATGAGAGTTCGGCTTCTTTACCCTTCTCATTGTTGGTCACTATAATTGCTTATTAATTAAAACAATCAAGTGTCACATAAGTTGTCAACCCAGGGAAGTCTATTTATTTCAAAGGCAATCACACACTGTATATGTTCAATCTCAAAAGCAATCCAAAGTTGTAGTAAAAGTTACACTAATCACACCTTGCCTTGAACATACTGAAGTTCTACCTTGAATTACAGTGAAAGAAATCTATCTATTGCATAGTTTTAAGATTCAAGAGGAAATAATTATCAAAAGAATCTTGGATTACAATAAGAAATAGAAACCTAGGAAAAAAGGAACCTTTCAGCACACTGCAAAGAAGACTAACTATTTTGTAACAGAGAATAGGACCCTATTCCCCAAAGTAGGAATCTTCAGCACCTATCTCTGACTATCACACTTTCATAGACTCATTCTGCAAACAGAATTACCAATCAAAATGATTAACAAGTACCGAAGGTTAACTATTATGTAATAGAGAAAAAGACCCTATTCCTCAAAGTAGGAATCTTCAACACCTGTCTCTGACTATCACACTTTCATAAACTCATTCTGCAAACAGAATTACCAATCAAAATGATTAACAATTACCTAGCAATGAATTGTATGAAAACGATGTAACAATCAATGGAAACATAGTTTTAACAAGGTATAGATAAAAACAATACTAACACACTATAGAAACTAATGGGTGAATCTTGTGAAGAAGGTGGGCCCTTTCCTTCTCACAAGATTCCCCAGAAATAAAAGGAATTAAGAAGGAATGCTCAGAATGATCTTTTATTCATCTGTCAAATATAACAAGTTACAATATCCAAAGTGAACACGCTCCTTCTCTGTAATTTTCCTCTAGCTAAGCCTTTCATAATCTCCCTTCTAATGCTAATGTCTCCCCTATTTAAAGAGGAGAATCTGCTTAATACAATTAAGCATAAAATTACATGTGTACATACAAATCCTATTATTAGTCTGATCTAATCTTCTATGTTGGAATAGGATATTTTGATCTTCCGTAGAAAAATGTAGTTACAGTGGTTGTAATGGTGTTGTCTTGAGGTCCAGCTGTTGCGTCCGGTGTAACAGCTCCTTTATTTGTCTTTTCTTGTTACTGTTGTATACCGTTTCAGCATTGCAAAACACGAACTATTTCAGCAACGGGATTTGCGTACTGTTTGACTGTTTCAGCAACGTGGTCTTCAAGCAGCAATTATGGTTGTAATGGTGTTGGCTTAAGGTACAGTTGTTGCGACCGGTGTAACAACTCCTTTATTTGTCTTTTCTTGTTATTGTTGTATATTGTTTCAGCATCGCAAATCACAGACTGTTTTAGCAACGAGATTTGCGTACTGTTTGATTGTTTCAGCAACGTGGTCTTCAAGCAACAACAATGTTTTAAAGGTGTTGGCTTAAGGTATAGCTTGTTGCGGCCAGTGTAACAACTCCTTCTTGTTACTGCTATATGTGAAATGTTGTTTCAACATCGCAAATCACAGACTGTTTCAGCAATGGGATTTGCATACTATTTGACTGTTTTAGCAACATGGTCTTCAAGCAGCAACGATATATTAACTGTAGTCTTCAAATTGTTTTAGCAACTATATATTTATGATTAATGGCTAAGTATGATATTAATGTAAAATTACATGTAAAACAAATTAAACATATAGCAAAGAGAAGAAACGTTATATGCCTTTGGAAAAATGGATTAAGGTGATAATGTAGGCTTAAATATGAGTGGGAAAAGGATGTAATAATAGTAAAACGTATGAGAAAAAAGGTACATTATAGGGTCCTAACATCCCCCCCAACTAAAAAGGTTGCATGTCCTCAGGCAACTTCAATCTGAATCAGAATCTAGATACCGACTATGATCGTGAAAATTACTTAAGCAGTAGTTGTAGAAGGTATTGTATGTTGGGGCTCTGAATCCTTGAACATGTTGTAGCCTTTGCCAGGCTATTGCTTCAATATTCTCGGGAAACTTATGATGAACTTGATACTTCTCTGCTGGCATCCACAGAATGGGAAAATGGAACTGATAACCTATCCAATTTTCAGCACATTGTTGGACACATTTGATGTAACTAGGTACCCGGGAGATTGATGTCTCAAGATTGGTAGGACTAAAGGGATTGTGCTCCTACCTTTTCTTAGAAGATTGTTGCCAAAACATGTTATTTTCTTTTAGGGCAGAAGTCTCTGTGGATTTAATAAACTGTTGACAATCCTGAAGTATTGTTTCCTATAGTTTCCTTATGTATTGAGTCATCCATGGTTTCTTCAAAAATTGGTAATATTCTGCAACAAAGGTGGCAGCGTTCTGTGGTTCTGGCCGTATCCAGAGGAGACGGTTATCTTCATTATGCATGGAAGCTAGAAAATCATTCTGCCATGTAATCTGGTTCGTAAGGAAGGGGACGAGTGCCCGAATCTGGATATCACCAACAAGAGGGTTAAGATTAAGCTGTCTGTTCTCAGGGATGGCCTCATTATGAAGATATACCTCACATGATAGATGTTGATCAATAGTAGAGGCTTCTGCAAAAGTTTGAAAAAAATCTTTTGGTTTGAGCACTGCATAGGGTCTTCCTTCTTTGATTGATTTAATCTGAAAAAATGTAAGTCATTCTATAAGGAAAAAAGAGTAATTTGAGGATGGTTTCCTAGCAGCCAACAATTTTTGTACCAAATCAAACATCAAGAGAAATTTTCCTTTTAACTCTTCATGCTGCTTCTTATGGGCACAAGATTCTTGGCGTGTTTGCTCCAAAGCTTCCCAGTTTGAATAAATGTGGTTAAGTCAAAGTAGTATGTGCTCCTGCAAAATTTTGTCCTGTGTAATAGCAGACTCCTTTTTCCATTTGTCCGTTATTACCTGCTCATTCCATGGTTGAGTTTTTGTTTTAGCATCACAAGTGGTAGGTTGAGGTAGAGTCTAAGTGGCTTGTTCCACAAGAGTAGGGGTACTGGTCTTTCCCGGAGGGGCAAGTTCATCAATAGGCAGAGTTTGTGTTTCAGCATCGTAAGTGGTAGGCTGCGGTAGAGTCTGAGTGGCTTGTTCCACAAGAGTAGGGGTACTGATCTTGACAGGAGGGGCAAGTTCATCAGTAGGCAGAGTTTGAACAGCTTTACTAATGAAAACAGGGGCTTCGTATTTAATAGTTGTTGTAGTTTAGGGTTCCTGTAGATTAGCTTTGCTTTTTGGAATTTTTGAAGGTCCTACTGGTTCTTGTGTAAAAGTAGGGCGTTCCTCTTTTTTAACTGCAAAAGTCATAGGTGCAGGGGAAGCTCGAGGTATTGGAATTTGAACCACTTTGTAGCCTTCTTTATCATAAATATCCCCACATTGGTTGCACATATACTCTCTATACTGATCATCTTTTGTGTTTTTCTCTGCCATGGCCGCTACGCGAGCCAAGGTATGCAAATTAAGTTCCCTGTCATAGGCTTCCTTTGCCATTACCAACTCTTGCTTGTAAGCTTCCAGTTCTAATCTTAGAAACTCATTTTCTTGTAAGAGAGAAGCCATTGTTGGTTCTGTTTGTTGATCTCTCATCGGTGTATCAAGAGGGGTGACAAGTTTTTGTGTAATGGTCACAGCCTCGGTAGTTGGTTCTTGTGGAGTGGCTACAAAATTAGCAAGTGATTCTTGTGTTTCAACCACTTCATGTAAAGAAAATAGTGTTTCAGCACCCTGGGCATGTGATTCTTGAACTTCAGGAATAAACTCAGTAGTTGGTTCTTTTGTTTCAGTTGTAGCTAGTTCTTGTGTGACAGCTATAGCTGGTTCTTGTGTTTCAACTACTGAATGAGTAGTTGGTTCTTCTGTGACAGCTACTGTTGCAGCATCCTGGGCATATGATTCTTGTATTTCAAGAATGAAGTCAGCAGCTGGTTCTTGTGTTTCAGTTGTAGCTGGTTCTTGTGTAACAACTATAGCTAGTTCTTGTGTTTCAGCTACTGAATGAGTAGTTGGTTCTTGTGTGACAGCTACTAAATGAGTAGTTGGTTCTTGTGTGACAGACACTTGATGTAAAGAAAATGATGTCGCAGCATCTTGGGCTTCTGGTTCTTGTGTTTCAGTGCCCGTGGGTTGAACAGGTAAAACTTTCGGGGTTTGGGAGGGTAGAGGTGTGTGGGTTTTTAGAAAAATGGGTTGGGGGCTTAGGGAAGTGGCAGTAGAAGCTCTTTTGGTTGAAGCTCTCGTTTGTTTTTTAGGTAAAAGGGCAGGAAAAGTAGTAGTTTGCCTCTTTCTTTTGCAAGTGGGTTTTTCCTCAGTGATGGGGCAAAGAGGGTTATCAAGTTTATCTACTTCAGAATCATTGCTAAGGATATGAACAGTAGGAGTAGATGATTCTAGTAAATTGTGGGACGAACTTGGTATGGTGGAAGAAATTGGATCAATTGGATCTGTAGGCAGATTAATAGGTATTTCTTGAGGGTCAGGAAGGTTTTGTGGTTGCTCTTCATGAGGGTTTTCAGGATGTTCAGCAGCTTCCTGAGGGTTTATGGGTGCATTTTTTAGGAGAGGGTTTTGTTGGGAAAAACCCTTTTGGATGAGTAATTGAATGAGACAATGATGGGTGAGGGAAAGGATGGGATTTCTAGCCTATTTACAATAATGCGACATGTTTCTAAGACATCTGAGCAAATAGTAAGGAATATTGACCTGTCTAGCATGTCGTAAATGAGATAACAAGACAAAGTCAGACTGGTAAATTACCTGGTATCGACCTTCACAGGTAAGGTAGTGCTTGAGAAACTCTGCAACTTTCGGTCAAGGAGGCGACAACGACCTAAGTCGAACACCCCGGCCTTTAGGCTCAACTTGTTCTCCTAGCAAGATAAAATCTTGTTGGGCATTAAGGATAATGTGTTTGCGGCTAAAACAACGAATTCTAGTGACGGGAAGACCCGAAACCTGTGCGATATCATCCTCTGTGACTGGAATCCAAACCCCTTGAACAATAGAATGGTCTTGTTGGAGATTTTGACCAAATTGAAGAACTTGTTGTTGATCAAATCCCTGGAGCCTATGAAAATAACCTAGCCAACCTACCTGCTGAAAGATTTGGTAGACTTTTGGATACAATTCTAGCAAAGTTGTCGTGGCGGGTTCGTATCGTATAACAGGACCTCCCATAGCTATTCAGCTCAGTAGAATGCACAGTCAGAGAGTCACGTAACTGCACCCAGACATAGTAAGTTTTGTGGATGAGGGCATGCAAATGATGGTGAAAAAAAATGAAATGATGGGTAAAAAGAAGTGACGGTAGTCGGTTCATGTGAAATAATGACATAAAATTGCGATATCCCCCCCCCCCAACTATGGCTAAAATAGTGATTTTAAGTGAATGATAATAATGAATCGGGATCTTCTCATTAGCCATAGTTCAATTGTATTACATATAAAGTTTACATACCTCATCTTTACCTTTGATTCGTACTTCGAAAAATATAGTGCCTGTCCATAATAGATCTGCAGTAACCATGGGAGAAACTTTGGATTTATGAGAGAAATTGTATCAAGGGTTTGTTTAATCATGAGAGAAGGTAGTGAAAGGATGGAATGTAGTATGAAAATAGGAGAAGTGAGCGAAAGAGATGAAAAAGATGTTTTTATTGATAGGAAATGTTGAAAAAGTGGTGTTTCATCAACAGGAAAAGAATGGAAAAGTGTTTGTTGAAGACTGATGTTTTAACAATGGAAAATACTGTTGAAGAAATGGTGTTTCAGCAGTGAGGAAAATGGAAAAAATGGTGTTGAAGAGTGGTGTTTCAGCAATGGGAAAATGAGGAAAAATGTTGTTGAGAAGTGGTGTTTTGGCAATGGGGAAAATGAGGAAAATGTTGCTAAACAGTGGTGTTTCGGCAGTGGGAAAAATGAGGAAAATGTTGTTGAACGGTGGTGTTTCAGTAGTGGGGAAAATGAGGAAAATGTTGCTAAACATTGGTGTTTCAGCAGTGGGGAAAATGAGGAAAATGTTGTTGAAGAGTGGTGTTTCAACAATGGGAAAATGAGGAAAATGTTGTTGAGCAGTGGTGTTTCATCAATGGGGAAAATGAGGAGAATGTTGTTGAACAGTGGTGTTTCAACAATGGAAAAATAAGGAAAATGTTGTTGAATAGTGATGTTTCAGCAATGGAAAAATGGGGAAAGGGAATGGAAAGGAAAGAAAATAAAGAAGGATGAATGATGGGGATGTTTGAATGGGAAGTGAAGATGAATGGATTGAAGAAAGAGGGAGAAATGATTCACAAAAAGAAGCTTGGATCTGCTTGTAGTAAGATTGTCCTTTCTTGGTAGGTCTTTCCTAGATCGAGAATCTACAAAAGAATCCATTGTAACATGCCAATCCTTAACAGGGATTATTAGTAAAATAAATTTAATCTAATACTAAAGAAATTAAATTCAGAAAAATTTATTGCAATGAGGGGCATGAGGCTCCTCTAAAAAGAGATAATGTGAATCTGCCACACATGTGGCCTTAAAATCTTCTTTGGAAATGGGGCGCTGGTACAGACGGATCCGATGACCATTCACTAATAACGGTGTTTTAGACTCATCAATTGTGAGGAGCCTTATTGTTCCATTGGGGAAAACAGTGTCCACTTCGTAAGGTCCTAGCCATCTTGTACGTAGTTTCCCTTGAAATTCTTTAAACCGATAACCATACAATAAATCCCAATTACCTTTTTGGAATTGCTTATGCTTGATGGTTTTATCATGCCATTGTGTACTTTGTTGTTGAATCATAGTTGTCTGGTGAATGGAATCTAGTCTTTTTTCATCCAATTCATTAAGCTGTTGCAACCTGGTTGTTTGTGCATCAGTCAAATCGAGGTTAACAGATAAAGCAGTCCTTAAGGTTTTGATTTCAAATTCCACAAGAAAGACAACACTTTTTCCATAAACTAATTCATAGGGGGAGAATCCTGTAGTATTTCTCCAAGTATTTCTGTAAGCCCATAATGCTTCAGGGAGCCTTTGAGACCAATCCTTTCTATTTTCCTTCACTATTTTTGTGAGAATGGCTTCTATTAATTTATTTGATCTTTCCACCTGTCCATTGGCTTGGGGGTGGTATGGTGTAGTCATTCTATGATGAATATGATATTTTTGAAGGACGACTTTAAAACCATGAGAAGTGAAAGGAGGTCCTCCATCTGTGACTAATTCTCTAGGCAGTCTAAATCTGGTAAAGATATCTTCAGATAAAAAATATAGAACAATTTCTTCAGTAGCTCTATGGAGTGCTTTAGCCTCCACCCATTTGGTCATATAATCTGTGCAGACCACTATATAAACTTTTTGATTGGATGGAGGGTTAATGGGTCCTACAAATTCTAAGGCCCATTTTTCAAATGGTTTGAGTACTACCTGGGGATTTAATGGAATTTCATCTCTATGATTAGGTTGACCCATTATTTGACAGCTATCACAGGCTCGGACATATTTCTTTGCATCTTTAAAAAGTGAGGGCCAATAAAAACCCATCCTGAGAATTTTATGTGTTGTTATTTTATCAACAAAATGCCCTCCACAAGGGCCATCATGACAAGATTTTAGTAAATCATAAACCTCATCTTCTCTAATGCATCTTCGGATTTCTTGATCAAGTCCTGTGTGGAAAAGACACCCACTTATCCATCTATACCGAGCACTTTGTTGAATGATTCTTCTTTTCTCTCGTTGGGATAGGTGTGGTGGTAACTTCCCTGCAACCAAATAGTTAGCGATGTCTGCATACCATGGTGAGTGAGCAGATAATACAAACAAATATTCATCAGGAAAGGAATCATCTACTGGAGTATTATCATCAGGTGTTAACCGAGAAAGGAAATCAACAACTACATTTTATTTTCCTAGTCTATCTACAATTGTAATATCAAATTCTTGTAATAATAGTAACCATTTGGTGACTCGAGCATTTGTGATATATTTTTTCATTAAATATTTGATAGTTGAGTGATCAGTATGGACAAAAGTAGAATAGTCAGTGATGTAATGTCAAAATTTATTAATAGCATAGATAACTGCTAAAAATTCCTTTTTGGTAATTGTATAGTTAAGTTCAGCAGGACTCATATTCTTGCTAATGAAGTAGATAGTATAAGGGAGATGATTTTCTTCTTGTCCCAAGACAGCTCCTATTGCAGTATCTGAAGCATCAGAGGATATATGAAAGGGAAGTGTCCAATCAGGTCCACTTAGAATAGGAGTTGTAGATAACTGATGTTTGAGTGTATCAAATTCTTCCTAGCAAATATTAGTCCACTTGAATTCATCATTTTTCATAAGTAACACAAACAAAGGAGAAGCTATTTTGGAAAAAAA
>ML819635.1:62896-75351 GCA_009831015.1 Picea engelmannii
GAGAAAACATATCCAAGTATCTATGATTAAAAATTCAGCTTGTGGGTCGTTGTATTTTGGGAGTTACACTCCGTGGAAAATAGGGTTTGTGGCTAGTCCTGAAACTAGTCAAAATCAGGTGTTTCGGGTAAAAATGTCATAAAATATTAATAAAAGATCCAAATTTAGTGAGACAAAATGTGTTGGCTAGGGTATATTCTGTAGTATGTTTTGTAACATTTTCATATAATTTCATAAAACAGTTTGTGCGAGGCACGCTCTACAACGTCGCTCTCTAGAATAAGCCAGAATTCAGCAAGGTATGTCATTTTTGCTATAACTCAATTTATTAGAGGTTCCAAGTAGTGAAACTTGGAGGAATTGCACAAAACACATTGAATAACATTGTGTATCAGTTTCATATATTTATACATTACAGTTTCAAAGTTATGATTACTTCAAGTTAGGGTTGTTGACTAATCCAAAACTAGGCATGTGAGACTAAAGAAAAGTTTGATGAAAATGCTAGTCTCTTGTTTTTAAAGTTAAGGAAGGTTTGAAGGAATGTGATCATTTACACCAGGTCTATTAAAGAGATGCAAATCATGTTTTGATGATGAAATTGATGAGGGCTTTTGGTTGTGGTACATGTTGAGTACATGGTTGAGACAAGTAGTTGATGAGTTGGTGCACATACATGAGGTGTATAGTTGATGATGTTGGTACATATTAATGAGTCATAGTTGATGAGTAGTTGACACATGATTTGTACATACTTGGTACATTTTTGGATGCACTTGTTTTTGGTATAGGTTGATTACAGGTTGGTGCATGGTTGATGCACTTGTTTTTGTTACAGGTTTATTACAGGTTGGTGCATGGTTGATGCACTTGTTTATGGTACAGGTTGGTGCATGGTTGATGCGATTGTTTATGGTACAGGTTGATTACAGGTTGGTGCATGGTTGATGCACTTGTTTAAGGTACAGGTTGATTACAGGGTGAGGAACAGGTTGAGGTACAGGTTAATGCATGGTTTATGCACTTGTTTATGGTATAGGTTGATTACAGGTTGGTGCATGGTTGATGCACTTGTTTATGGTATAGGTTGATTACAGGTTGAGGTACAGGTTTATGCATGGTTGATGCATGGCTCAGATTTATTGGTACAGGTTTACAACGGTATATCTCACAGTGATAGTGTGACAGTGGTTCCATCCTTCTACTTCTACTTTAGGGTGGCAGGACAGGGCAAGGATAGGTGTTTGTAGCCACCTTCCAGTTGTAGCTGGAGAACATTGGGGTTTGTAGCCTCCTTCTGGTTGTAGCCAGAGAATTGGGGAGTTGGAGCTTCCCTCAGGCTGTAGCCTAAGAAACTAGGGGGTTGGAGCCTCCTTCCAGTTGCAGTTGGAAAAAAAAGGAAGTCGGTGCTTCCAATGAATGTAATTCTTCAAGACATATAAGAAAAAACAATATGTGGTTTTCTCCCGATTTGGGTTTCCACGTAAAACACTGGTGTACTGTGTATGTGTATGATTGTTCATTTGTTCATTGCATATTTACTCTGTAGTTATTGGATGATAATGCTTCATTGAAACACTTGGATTAAACGGTTAAAAGGGATTAAATTTCTCTATTACTGATTCACCCCCCCTCTCAGTAATCCAACAATTCCCATCAAGAAGAAGATTTCCTCGACTTCAATCCTTAATGGTTGTCTATCAAGGTTGAAGCTCTCACTATCTGGATCCCAGTAATCCATGCGCAATTGTAGCAATCTCACTTGGTCACTCATACATTTGAGAGCCCAAAACTTATATAGCCCACATATTTTCAAATCCATTTCGGTCCCTGGATCTCTCTCCACTGCAACATCTACCCTCTCATGTTCTCTTTCTCTCCACTTTAGCACCATCCTGCAAGAGTCAAACCTTTTTTTTGAGTTAGAAACCTCTAAAAAATATTTTTCATGGACATATACACGAGTTGTAGTGTACATAGTCGCATATAGGGTTTCTTATACGCTGGTTATTTTTTGAACAGATGTGTATAAGCTTGTGTATTCGTGACCCAATGAACTATAGCTCGTCTACACCTAAGTTTTCAAATTGCTCCCTAAATAACTTAAAAAATGGAAACTAATTACAAAATTTAATCCACTGAAAAGAAATAGGGGAGAAATATGAATTACCTAGTCTAGACGGTTGTCGATTTTGTCACTCGTAGTTCCCGCAATCACCAGTTGAAGTTCAGAGGAAATTTGGTCCAAAATCCACTATTTGGGTAAACAATACAAATGGTATGGTAAAATTGCTTTTTGTTTTACTATTTATAGCAAATTTTTACCCACTTTGTATAGTTTTGTCCAATATTTTTTCCTAATGGACTAATACGACAGTGGATGGAGTTAGTTTTTGTAGTTTTATCCAGGGATTATTGCGATGTTCAATGCCATATGGCTCGTTCGTAACTTTGGATAGGTATTTTCATTACCTAACATGTAGGATAGGTATCCAATCCATCATGCACACTTGCATCATCCTATGACTATCACTCATATGCCTTGGGTACAAACCCATTTCATAGTGACACAGAACCTTCTATTTGCAACTAGAAGTGTCATTATCGAATGGTAGAGACTTACCAAACATGGGTACCCTAGTTAGATCCTCTGCTTCATTCGGTGCCCATGTAGAGATTTTTGTCCATAGGACCGGGAGTCCCTTATAGCTAATACATGACTTTATGTTGAACATCATTTCTTACTCATAAACATGTTGACCTATACCTAAAGGACTCCCAAGTGAGTTTGATTTAAGCTCTCTTCCAACTCGTTTCAAAAAGAGAAAATATTGTTGAGTGAACTTGTCTCTTTCACACTTGTACATTGGATTTGAAAGGACATCTATTTGGTGCAAGTTTATCCCTTTTTCAAACCAAGTAGACTAAGATTAGGAAAAATGACATTTTTTGGTGTTAAGTTGTAACTGCATCTCATGCCCTTGCTTGCAGTATTGAGCCTATTCTTGGTTCTCACTTTTGTGTTATAAGCCACTCACCCCAGTAGTTTGCATCATCAACCAAGCAAAGCCTTGTTTATATCCTTTGCATCTTGACACCCTATACCCAGGACGAAACATTCCCTCCAGTGTCCATCTCCCGCATGCACCTCCTTGCATTGAGCATAGGTGTGTTCCATTGCTGGAACTATTTTTTCTTACTTGTGACACTCATTTCCTCCTCTATATCATAGCATTCATTTGACTATGAAAAAACAAAACAAAAATGAGAGGCAAGGGAATATTATGTTATATTGGCAGCAGTCGTGTTGTCTTTGAAAAAAGCACAAAATGTTTTAGTCCACTTGTCATCAAAATTTTGGCTTTAGCATGACCTTAGGAAGTTGAGATCATTAAAGAGAGTTTACTCCCTCGACTGGTTACTCTTCCAGTCCCTATGGATATTTTGATTGATACCTCCTGCATCTCAAAGCTTCATCATTAAGTCTATCATACTAGATTCTTCCATATGTCTCATGCTCTTGTTCAAAGGATGTCTATCAACTTGTGTTGGTCACTCCTTAGAACTCTTGACTTTTCATGTCGGCCATACCCTAAGTGTGTCTCAGAATCACATGAAGTTGTAGTCCTATTGCGCACCCTGGTCCTACGTTCCTCATTAGTAGGTAACCTTGAACCCAATAGTCAACATTTCATCATTGGTCACTGACTGGGTGGTTTCCCTTGTGTTCGACAATGAGACATCTATTCATACATTGGGATTCGTGTAGTGTCTTGGATACCACTAGACTTATTGGTGGTTTCCTCGCCTTTGTTAGCAGTTTTCCTTATTGGCTGTTATTCAGAGGATATTTTTCATGTACCGCTTGCATCTGGCACATGCGAAATATGCCCAAGGTCATTGGTTCGTGAACATATTCTTCATTCGATTTACTCCAAATCATTAAGCTCCTACTTTGTACCTCATGCTGAATGATGAGAGATGCCTTAATGATCTCCTTTCAGCATGTCTGCTTCCATAGACTTCAGATCATCTATTCTGGATACGAGACCTAGAGTCCTATGAGTACCTAGAGACTTGCAGTCATTAGTGGTAGGTTCTCTCACCATCGACAGTTGGGAATACATAAATGTCTCCTAATTGATGGATTCTTCAAGTGTTCGACCCCGACACCTCTAGTCACACTTGTAAGAATGTACTTGGTGCCTTGATACCTACTTTCATCATCGGTAGGTTGTCTCGTGTTTGTTAATGCTATACCTCAATGACCGGTAATCAAACTAATTCTCATTGTGTTCAGCCTCAACTCCTTTATTCACACGATGTATACTTGAACCTTTGGCAGATTGTGTAGAAGACTTGACGACATCAGTTTATAGTCGTAGATTTCCTAAGTTGTTGCTACCTTTCATTGGACCAGTACCTATGTGGCTTTAATCATCATGGGAGATCAGATTGTACTCCATTATATACATATATCTTCATATTTATTTTGAGACTGGTTTTACTGGGCCTTGTTCGTGACTATGAAATCCTTTGGCATGTAGCCACCTTTGTATTGCCTATTCATGGCCATGGACAGTTGTTTGGTATATTTTCACATGGATCTGCAACTAGTTAGTACAGATTGTAATGAGAAATTGTTTCTTCTGGTTGGGTCCCCATTACTCCACTTCTGGGTCTTATAATGTATTTTGTCCATTGCATATACTCCTATGACCTCACACATTAGGGGGCATCTGTTATAGCAATATTTGTCTCACCCTATGAAAACTTGCACATAAGGCCTTTTTTCCATTTCCCTATGCAGACTTCAAGTCCCTTTTTGCAAATACCAGAGCTAAAAACATTATTTTTCCACATATAGATGCCCTACCTATAGTATAGCATGTGTATAAGCAGGTTGCACCACTAAAACCCACATACATAGGGATTTGTGCCCAAAATTAAAAAATGGTGTTGGGTTTCCCTGTCACATCATGAGATCCATGATCCTTGACCTTCCATATACTGGAAACATTCTGACTCGACCCTTCAGTTCCAATTTAAGGATACAAATGGGACAAATCCGATCCATGGAAGAGAAGAGAAGAATTCAACTTTGAGAGAAAAGTTACTCTGGAGAAATTATTCACTTCATATTGAGTCTACATCCCTTTCTCCTTTTAATTATGAACACATTGTTCATCCACCAAGCTCTTCCCTACTCTATTGAGAACCTCATTTTCTCTCTTATATGATCTTTCCTTTGGTTGATGATTGAAGTGGTGGAGGCCCAGCTGGAAGGGACTTGGTCTGGATGAGGTAGGACTTTTATCTTGTCTTGCTAGAATATTTTTTTATATAGCATACCTAATATTAGAGTTTTTTTCTGCAATCATTTCCGTCTGTTGTGGTTTTCCCCTAGCCAGACATGTATTCAGTGGTTGATCCAGTTCCTATAGTAGGGGATGAAATCATGGCTCTAGTAACCAGCTCTACTTTTTCTTGAGACCATTCCATATTTTCCTTTTCCAGCTACAAAATCTTATCCTTATAATCCAGTGCTTCTTTCCAAATGCTTTTTTTTCCTGCTCTATAACTACAAATTTTTTTTTTTGTGGTTGTTCTGTAGCAGGCATCTTCAAATTTTTCTTCAAACTCTGAATTATTTTATCTTTTTCATCCAATAAAGACTTCACACCTTGATATCCTTCAGACTCAAGCCTTTTAATTTGAGTCTTTCAAGATTTTTTGGCTATTTTTTCTTGTCTTAGGTGTCCTTCTAATTTTGCAGCAAAGGATGTCAGCTTTGAATTTTTCAATTTTAAACTCAAATAATCGGAATACAATAAATCGCTAGCCTTCTTATGGAATTGCACCTTGTAAGGGGCACGTATCTTGTCATATTTAATTTTAATCTCAGATACATTATCCTCCTCTGCAACTGCAATATTAAAAAAAATCTTTTTAGTATCCCTCACAACGAACAAGGAAGATTTTTGTTGAGAAACTTTTTTCACTTCAAGAAACAAATCCCTCATTTCACCCAAAGCCACATTTCCTTTTTCTGCATATTGTTTTTCTAGGTATTCTTTGGATTGATAGGTTGTATCAAGTGCTTTATCAAAATAATATTTTTGACTATGAAAGGCCCTTGAGCTTCCTTCACTTTCAAGCTGACTTATTTCCTCAATTTCTACAATACTGGTACCACTTTCCACAATGTTCAAATTCACTTGATCTCTAGGTCCTTCATCTTCCAAACATACAATTTTCTTTGGATGAATCATTTTCATCTTCTTTTTAGCGGTTTGTTCAACATCAATTTCCATAGTCTCTGAAATACTTGTTTTTTTGTACAAATTGGCTTTGGGAATTTTAATCACTAACTTTTGAGAAGCTTGTTGCATTTGTACTTGCTGCAAAGGTGCTTCCACATCAATACACTCTTCCAGATTAGCTAATTTTTCCAAGCCTTCAACATACTCATGTTCATAAGGTGAATTTTTATTCATCTATCTTCTCTTAGATATGATCTTATGTGGATCATATTTTCTTCCTTGTATTTTTGGAAAACCAAATCTTTGAGTTTTACCTTAACCTGTGAATAAACATGATCTGTACTAAACAAAAAAAGGACCAATAAAAAAGGGGAATTTAATGTTAAAGGCTTTGTCCAATTTGATGAATTTATTTGTCTCAAAGATGATTCTCTTTCTAATGAACTCATGAGCAAAAAATCTGGGATTTAGGAAAATAGGTAATAAGTAAGGAGATTCATGAAAACCATATACCCAAATCATTGTTGAATGCAAAAAAAGTACCCAGTTTCCTACTTTGTTTTTTGGATTTGGTTGTAGGTGAATTTTCATGTCCTCCAAAACGTTGGGTAAAATTGCGTTAAAAATCAGAGAATAGGTTCTTGACATGACCTTGTTGATGAATATGAGGAAAGTAATTATTTTTCATTCAATAGATACAAAAGTTTCTTCATGGTTTTCTCCATGGTTACTTGCTAAGAAAACTTTTAACAGATATGTATAACATCTTAAATGTATCAAAGAGTGGAAATTCACTAGCTGCTTGTGAATGGTGTCATCTAGGAATTCATCAAAATTAATTTGGACTGACTGACCAGACTCTAACTTGAAAAATATAAAAATAAAACCAAGCATGACTTCAACAACATATTTATCACTATCTATACTTAGGACCTGACTCAACAGGGAACAGACCCACTGAACTTCAATCACCATCATGTTGGTACTCACTGGTAAGGATAGACTCTCTAACATTTGTTCAAGTTTAATGATTTGTTGTAGAAATTGACTTTTGAACTCTAGCTAACATTCTATGTAAACCCTAATCATATTTTATTAGTTGAATGACTCAGAATTAATGGAAAAAGCTTATGGTATATTGAGTGACTCTCGAACTGACAGACTATCTATTTGACACAGGACTTGAGACCCTTGTTTATTGACAATTACCTTTTCTGCATGGAAATATTGCTCAATGCACCAACCTACAAATTCAAGAAATGGGAAAGACAACTCGACAACATATGGGACAATGGAGGCCTAGACTGCTTCTAAAAATGGAATATTCTTTCCCTTTATATTAGCCAAGTTGCTTAGAGACATAGAAATGGGAGAAATAGTGATATCAGGATCAAATACATCTGCATCTATGTCAATTAGGGTTTCATCATTACCTTCAAGGTATTTCTCTGCTACTAAAAATACTATGGGATCCATGGAGACGAGATAAATACCTGGAAGTGAACTGTAATGGTGCAAAGCTGGGCTGCAACAGAAAATGGCAGTCGTGATAGTGTTCCAATGATTCATGTGTTTGAAAATAATAAAAAATGAAAATGTAACATCAATAGTTTATACTTTTCAATTTGTGGAGATGTGGATTGGAGGTTTTGGAGCAACCCATTTATCGTTCCGCAATCAACCCGACACTGACACGTACCCATCAATGGAAACCGTAGATTGGATTTCCATACCACCCTTCAGAATTATCCTTCGTACAACTTCAAATTCTACAATGCTTCTCGGTCGTCGATCTTGATGGATTGTGATCAAATTTATTTCAGTCCCGATATAATTAATTTATTCACCAAATTTAACTGTTTTGTGCCATTTTTAACCTTCCTGTCAATTTTTCATGCCTCCAAACTATTTAGCGCCTTTGCTAATTTTAGAACTGTGACCCTAGGAAATAAAAAAAATGATTGGTACTAACATGGGCTCCAAATGGGGATGGATTCCTCTGTGCGATGCACCAAAGAGTCATAGATACATTAGTCTCATTCATTGGGCTATTGTTAAAACTTTCGGAATTTTTTCTGAAAAATAGAAACATGCATACCTTATCTATTTCAATTCACACCAGTAATCTGCAAAAAAACCTTAGGGACTTCTCTTCAGGCTTCAAATTTTTTTGAGATGAAAAAATTTAACTGCTCTATCTTGAAAAATAACAATGGTTATTTACAATCAAATGGAAAGACCAAAATACTTTTAGAAAAGGCAGTGTTTGAGAAACCTGCCATTTACAGGTCCTCCACCAATAAGATTTCCATTAAGTTCTTGCAGCAAATAAGCATTTCTCCCATGATAAGAAACAATTCTAAGTGATCCCAACCAGAGGTGATCAAACTTCCCATGCTTCCCTTTATCTTCATTTCTTGCATCCCATTTCAGCACCAAATCGTCTACCTTGAAATCATCAACCTTTGTAAGTTTATCAAAGACCCTTTTCATTTTGTCCTGATGCAGTTGTGAGTTTTTGAACACTTTTTCTCTCATTTTTTGCACATGAATCAATTGATTTATCCTTCTTTGAGCATCATTTGGTTCAACTTCTTGTTCTTGCAGCAACTTCATCACCGGTATCCCTAATGAAGTAGGGAAAACTACATATGTTCCATATACAATATGGAAAGGTGATGTAGCAATAGACCTCTTGGTGGTGATCCTATCCGCCGATAATGCATAAATAAGCTTCTTGTGCCAAGCCTTCTTGTTTTCCTGTTGAATATTTTTAATAATTCTTTTCAATCTCTTGTTGGATGACTCAGCTAATCCATTACCCCAAGGGTAGTAAGTTGTGGAATGACCCAGGTTTATGTTGTAATCACTGCAAAACTTTTCCATTATATTGGACTTGAATATTGTTGCATTATTAGTTATGATTTTGACCAAACAACCAAACCTAGACATAATGTTTCTTTCCAGAAATTGAATAATAACAACATCATTAGCTTGCCTTGTTGGAACTACTTCAATCCACTTGGTGAAGTAATATGTAGTTGTAAATATCCACTTATGTTGATCTGGATATGGTGGATGTATCTTTGATGTAAAATCAAGGCCCCACTTCCTAAATGGTGCTTCAATAGAAATAGGTTTTAATGGAAAGGGATGCAATTTCCTTTTGCCATAAAAAAAATTAGACACTTGTGACAACTGGACACCTCCTTGTACACATCGGAAAATATGTTGGGCCAATAAAATCTTGCTCTTAGTATCTTGTGCATAGTTTTTTTCCAGTAATTGTGTCTTCCACAGTCTCCTTTATGAAATTATTTGATAGCATGTTTAACTTCTTCTTCCAATAAACAACTTAGTAAAATTACACCTGGATCTTTCCAATACAGAGAATCGTCTAGAATACAAAATTTTGTTGCTTTTAACTTCATAAATATAGTCTTTTTATTTCTCAGTTCAGGATGAGCTTGTAAATTCCTTAACACATAGATAGTATCAACATACCATGGAGATTGAAGGAATTTTTGGGATACCTGTGGGACTATCTCTTCCTTTGAATTTTCCGACTGGTCAGCAATAAAACTTATCCCCAAGACATCATAATTTGGATGTGTCATCAGTTTAGCAAGCCCCTGACCTTTGATTATCTTTATAGGATTTATCTCAAGATCATACTCTAAAAAGACATCTATCCATTTGTCTCTTTTTCCTTCAGGATCAGACTGAGTTAAGATGTATTTCACAGAATTGTTGGGCACATAAGAAACATCATGAGAATGTAAGATATAAATTATGAATTCTTTGAGGGATTTTACTAGTGCATATGCTTGCTTATACATGATTTCATACTTCAATGGAGAGTCTCTCGGAGTTATGTTGTAATAGGCTATGGGCCTTTCAAAATTGTTTTCATCTATTTGCAGCAAGACACCAACAATAGTGTGTTCTTATGCAAAAGAGAACAAGATGAAATCCTTTGCATAATCTGTACTGGCCAATACTGGTGCCTTGGTCAATGCCACTTTTATATCCTCAAAGGATCTCTCGGATTCTGGAGTCCACTTTATCTCACTGCCTTTTCTGAGCATGTTGGTAATGTACTTTATGATTTCAACCAGATTGGGGATAAACCTCCTCATAAAGTTTACCCTTCCAAGAAAGGATTGTACCTACCTCTTCCTTCTAGGTGTGTCAATCTTCAGAATTCTAGCCACTTTGTTGGGATCTATATTTATTCCTTCTCTCGAAATGATATGACCAAGTAGTTTCCCCTCTTTCATTCCAAAGTTAGATTTCTTGGGATTTAATGAAATGCCAAATTTCCTACATTTCTGAAAAACCCTTTTCAAATATTTTAGATGTTCATCATCAAAATATGAAAACACAACAATATCATCTAAATAAATGACAATTAACTTATCTTTCTCATCAGCAAAAGTTATGTCCATATCCCTTTGGAAAGTTTCCCCTGCATTCATGATCCCAAAAGGAATCTTGGCATACATGAATGTACTCGAGGGTGTTGTGAAGGATGTCTTCTCTTGATCATCAAGATGCACCATGATTTTGTTGTGATGCAGGAGCATCGCAAGTAGCAAGCACGCGGAGGCGGAAGGTAACTGGGACAAGCGCCAGTGCATTTCATCACGTTGTAAAAGTGTTTTGAAATAAATGTGTAGATATTAAATGAAATAATTAAGAGGAGACATACTTACAGATTGTAATCAGACCTTGAGAGATCCGCTCTCGTCTGAAGTAGGTAGAGGCATTTATGTAAAATAAATGTAAGTAGGTAGCTTTGAATTGTAGATTAGACAGTTTTAGGAGTGGAGGGAAAACCGACTATAGGCACCCTCGTCGTGTATCATTTGGGAGAATTATCAATTGTCAATTTTGAGCATAGAGCACAGAGAGGAGAAGGAGCGGAGAACTGTATTTAAAAACACCTATGTACAGAAGTCCTGAAGTAATATACGAAGCTTTGATTCAGACTTATGGTGTTTTGATATTCTCTATGTATGCATGTTGAATGTTATGCCTAGTGTTGTTTTACTCTTTCTATCATGCATTTGTTATTTATGTTGTGTATGTACGATTTCTTGTTGAATGTCTGAAATCTGAAGAGAGGAAGAGTAAGGGATGAGTTTCAATTGTTTCTTTGTCTAAGCAAGAGTTTTTCTTGCAAGGAGTGCAGTGAAGTTGTCGGCAAGGAGTGCGTTGACAAGAGTTCAAAGTTTGATCTATGAAAGCTCAGAAGAGATAACGTTATTCTCATTCTCGCAGAAGTGAAAGTTAAGCACAGGAGCCATGCAAGTTGTGCGTAGGACAAGTGAAATATTAGAGCTTACAACCTGAGGGAATTGTTGAAAGACTGTTGTCGCAAGGAGAGTGTGTAGAGTCGAAGAATTCAACACTTGGAAGTATTGAAGGGTTGCCTCAAGGAGTGCGTACATGATTCTTCTTGAAGACTCGATTTGTGGAGAAATCTCAGGAGGTTTAGTACCTTGAAGCGTTCAAGGAGAGGCGTTGTAAAGTTACTTTGCAGGAAGACAAGTTACGTGAAGGAATACCTGTTCATTTCGCAGGAGTTGACAAGGAGTTATTGGACAGTCAGAATTCTCCGAGAGGAATTCGTGAAGTCCCAAGAGTCGTCAAATATTGCAGAGGAGTAGGGAAGTTACGGCAAGTATTCTTCAAGTGCAAGCTCAGGAGAAATCAGACCATAGGAACCAAGTCAGTAAAGGCCGTTGGATCACTGGCGAACTCTCATTTCGCGGATTCACGATTTGAAGGGTCAAAAACCTTGCACTAAGATTCACGAGATCACGAAAGGTGAAGTCCCAATAGAGAGAGAAGTTCCATTGTGGGACCCTCATTTATAACATGTCGGAGTTCAACATCTTGGAAATTCGGAGGTTGGAGAGTCAAGACTTATGTCCTAAAAGTCCCGAAGTCGCGAGTTGCGATAAGGAGCACCGAGGAGTTCGAGATCTCGGCACTTCGAGTGTCGAGATAAAAAGGAGGTGGCACTTGGAGGAGAAAAGTCACGAAGTGCCAAATCCAGGCATGAGAAACACGTGACAGAACCACAAGTTGGGCCCGTGTGATAGATAGGCGGACACGCATCGACTAGTGGAAGGAGTCGTCATTTTGTCGACTTCTCGTGTCTCGGTAACTCACGAGATAAGAGCA
>ML819635.1:92276-104201 GCA_009831015.1 Picea engelmannii
AGAACCAATTTAGAACTGAAACTAACCTTTTAGTTCTGAGAGGGATCTCTCTTGTCACTTGGTCTCTAAATATGGATTTTCACTGAGGAACAATGGCTAGATTTTGAATAGGTGAAATTATTTTATGGGGTTTTCTAGCAAGAAGAAAGGGATCTATTTGGGAAATGGGGTCAATATTTAAAAAAAAATGAACATAGTGACTAGTAGGTAGAGATATCAAGGAAGCAAAGGCAAGGTAGGTGATGAACTTTCAGTCTTTTAATTTGTTGTGATAAGCTGGAAGAAATAAGAAGCATATAACATCAATCAAAGCGATGAATTATGATGAGTTAAGAAAGAAAAACAGAATTCAAAATTGCTTGGATCTAAAGCACCATTTAGATGAATTCCAGACCCTTTAACATCCAATTTTAAACATATGAAAGGTTGTAGATGAAGAGACAACAAACCATAAAAACATACATGAAAGGAAGCACATACTTTAGGTCATCACCACATGAATATTTGGTATGAAAAAACTTTGGACATCTCCACTTGTATTCATTCAAATTTAGAAATTGTTACAATGATCAATACAATTCGTCCTTTGTACTTATTCCAACCTCGAATACATCAGAACTTACAATATTTATACAACAATTGATTTCATTTGGTTTGAACTGATTACACTAGAATAGAAAATTTTAGTTCACAAAATATGGGATTTGCAAATATTCATGCAGTTTCATCATTTATCTTCGTCGTTTGACTTTGATTATGTATTCATTTTATTTGTTTCCTTTTTTTCGACAGCTAGAAATCATTTACTTGGTCCTAGGAAATTATATTTGGTCTTTCCCAATCTGACTATTTATTTCCATTGCAATTCGGAAGGAATCTCATAATTTTTCATTTCTTTCATTAAAATTTCCAAGTCAATACAAGTGGTATAAGACATGACATGTAGACCAAGTTTGACTGCCTTAAACTAATTTAAAATTTCAAAATATGTACTCATTTTATTAACTAAAGTAGCCCCTTTCAAACCCTCCTCCATGGTTTCAAATTTGGAGTGGTCCATTCTCGATTGAGTCAAGTGTGCACTATATTTTTTTTATCATGCAACTTACCTTTACCATCCCAGAATGATGGAAGGCCCTTTATGAACAATTCTTCAAATAAATTATTAAAATCATGCACACTTTCTTCCATCTGTGTTGCTTTATTCAGGATTGATTTCAAAAGATTATGTTTTGCAATAATCCTTTTGGCCCAGATGATCAATTTAGTCATGTATTTTACCCCAATGGTCTAAAGATCTGCAGGAGGAACAGAGTTGAGAATATTAATGGCATTTTGTGCACATTCAAATGGAGTTTTGGATAAAGTCTCATTAACAACAGTGCATCTATGTCTGGCTATGATTTATATATTATCCTTATAATTTACAAAATTCAAATATGATCTAAATTTTGCACCCTTAATGGCTATAGAATCCCATATGATATGTTTAGCTCCTTGCAGCATACTTTTACCTCTTAATCTTGAATTCAATTTATTAATCCTCTCCTGCAAGGCTACATTTTCCTTTTGAACTTGGGATATATTTTCATCCTTTGTGCGCACTTCCTGCTCCAATTTCTCCATGTTTTCCTTTAATCCTTTGATCTCTCCTTCTTTCAGACTGACTTGTGACATATCCTGAACACTTTTGACATATCCTAAACAATGTCTTCAGTGGTTGATCTAGTTCCTTCAGGAGGGGATGAAACCATGGCTCCAGTCACCAACTCTATTTTTTCTTGAGACCATTCCATCTTTTCCTTTTCCAACTGCAAAATATTAGCCTTATAATCCAGCGCTTCTTTCTGAAATGTCTCATTTTCCTTCTCTAAAACTACAAATTATTATGTCTGTGGGTTTTCTGTAGCAGACATCCTCAACTTTTTCTTCAAACTATGAATTATTTTATATTTTCCATCCAATAAAGACTTCACAGCTTGAGATCTTTCAGACTCAATCCTTTTAATTTGAGTCTGTCAAGCTTTGTTGACTTATTTTTCTTGTCTTATTTTTCCTTCTAATTTTGTAGCAAAGGATGTCAGCTTTCAATTTTTCAAATTTAAACTCAAATAATCAAAATACAATAAATTGTTGTCTTGCTTATGGAATTGCACTTTGTCAGGGGCACTTATCTTGTCATATTTAATTTTAATCTCAAATACATTATCCTCCTCTGCAACTACAATATTAAAAAATTTCTTTTCAGTATCCCTCACAGCGAACAAGGAAGATTTTTTTTCAGAAACTTTTTCCACTTCAGGAAACAAATCCCTCATTTCACCCAAAGCCACATTTCTTTTTTCAGCATATTGTTTTTCTAGGTCTTCCTTGGACTGATAGATTGTATCAAGTGCTTTATCAAAATAATATTTTTGACTGTGAAAGGCTCTTGAGATGCCTTCACTTCCCAGCTGACTTCTTTCCTCAATTTCTACAATATTGGTACCACTTTCCACAATGTTGAAATTCACTTGATCTCTAGGTCCTTCATCTTCCAAATCTACAATCTGCTTTGGTTGAATCATTTTCATCTTCTTTTTAGCATTTTTTACAACATTAACATCCATAGTATGTGAAATACTTCTTTTTTTGTACACACTGGCTTTGGTAATTTTAATCACTAACTTTTGAGGAGCTTGTTGTGTTTTTACTTGTTACAAAGGTGCTTCCACATCAATAAACACTTCCAGATTAGCTACTTTGTCCAATACTTCAACATACTCATGTTCATAAGGTGCATGTTTATTCATCCGTCTTCTCTTGGATATGATCTGATGTGGATCATATTTTCTTCCTTGTATTTTTGAAAAACCAAAATCTTTGAGTTTTTACTTAACCTGTGATAAACATGATCTAGACTTAACAACAAAAGGACCAATAACAAAGGGGAATTTAATATTAGAGGCTCTGTGCAACTTGATGAATTTCTCTGTCTCAGAGTGATTCTTTGTGTGATGAACTCAAGAGAAAAAATCTTGGGAGTTAGGAAAACAGGTAACAAGGATGGAGATTCATGAAAACCATATACCCAAATCATTTTTGAATGCAAAAAAAGTACCCATACTCCTACTTTGTTTTCTGGATTTGGTTGCAGGTGAATTTTCATGTCCTCCAAAACTCTGGGTAAACTTGCAATAAAAATAAGAGAATAGATTCTTGACATGACCTTGTTATTGAATATGAGAAAAGTGATTATTTATGATTCAGTAGATACAAAAGTTGCTTCAAGGACTTCTCCATGGTTACTTGCTAAAAATCAGAGAATAGATTCTTGACATGACCTTGTTGATGAATATGAGAAAAGTTATTGTTTTACATTCAGTAGATACAAATGTTGCTTCAGGGATTTCTCCATGGTTACTTGCTAAGAAAATTTTCAATAGATATGTATAATATCTGAAATGAATCAAAGAGTGGAAATTCACTAGTTGTTTGTGAATGATGTTATCTAGGAATTCATCAAAATTAATTCGAACTGACTGGCTAGAATCTAACTTGAAAAGAATAAAAATAAAACCAAGCATGACTTCAACAACATATTTATCACTATCTAGACCTAGGACCTAACTCAATAGGGAACATACCCACTGAACTTCAATGACCATCATGTAAGTACTCATTGGTAAGGACAAACTCTCTGACATTTGTTCAGGTTTAATGATTTGTTGTAAAAATTGACTTTTGAGCTCTAGCTGACATTCTCTGTAAACCCTAATAATATTATCTTCATTGAATGACTCGGAATTAATGGAAAAGGCATCTGGTATATTGAGTGACTCTCGAACTGGCATACTATCTATTCTACACAGGACTTGAGACCCTTGTTTATTGAAAACTATCCTTTCTGCATGGGAATATTGCTCAATGCACCAACCTATTAATTCAGGAAATGGGAAAGAAATATCGAAATCATATGGGACAATGCAATACTGGAATGCTTCTAAAAATGAAATATTATTTCCCTTTATATCATCCAAGTTGCTTCGAGACATAGAAATAGGGGAAATAGTGATATCATGATCAAATACATTTTCATCTCTATCAATTAGGTTTCCTCATTAACTTCAGGGTCTTTCTCTATTAATGACAATACTATGGGATCCATGGCGATGAGATAAATACATGGAAGTAAACTGTAATGGTGCAAAGTTGGGATTCAATAGAAAATGGTGGTCACGACAGTCTTCCAACAGTTCCCGTGTTTGAAAATAATAAATAATGAAAATGTCACATCGATACTTTATATTTTTCTTTTAATCCACCCATGTAAGCTTCCAACAAGTGTTCATCACTTAGGTTATCCACCCTTGTGGCCAGTACCAAGAATTATGAATTATATTATTCAATATCACCTAATTGCTTGATTCTTGTCAATTTACTGAAGTAGTCTTGTTCCCAAAATTTCCCATATTGTTCTTATAATTCTCTTGTAAATAAACCCCAAGTGTAGTGATATAAAGGGGGTTGGCTTTTTACTATCCATTGATACCATTGATATGGTTTTATCTCAAATTTCAAGGTTTCTATGTGAATCCTCTTCTTATCATCCATAATATTATGTAGTTCAAAATATTGCTCTATTTGGTTCACCCAAGTAAATACCTCTGTACAATCAAACTTCTTTAATTCAATTTTGGGAAAGTTGAATTTAGGGCCCCCACTAGAATTATCTCCACAATTAGAGTTAGATTCACTAAATGGATTATTATTGGAAGTTTGTTCAACATGAGTAATACCTTTATTTTCATGAGTCCAATCCATTTTGATGTCTCCTTTAAGGAATCACCAATCTATAACTTGATATATGAGGGAAGACATATTTTTCATTTCCTTCATGGAATTTTGTATTTCTCTTTTTATGTCATTTCTATTTTCTTCCATCTTATTTTCCATATCATCCATCTTGTTTTGCATACCCTCCATATTGTTTTCCATTCCATCCATCTCCCCTTCCATTACTTGAATTTTCCTTTGTGAGTTTACCCAATTATTAGACTTTTCACTCGCATTCTTAATTTGTTCCTCCAATTTGGACAACCTATTATTTATGTCCTCATTTTATTCTTGAGTCATAGATGATACTTCTAGAGGTTTAATAGGTGTTGTCACATTTTTTGGACCCATATGGAGTAATAATAATAATACTCCTCTAGTCTATATTTATCACAAATTTCAAATCACCCGAAACAAATATTCCAAAAATAATTATTCCAATTGTAAGTTATGTACATTTAAAAACCTTAATTTGGAGTTTGTCCTCTTGGTTGACCTTTCTTCTGGTGTATCTCTAAAATTTTAGCCCTTTTGGGTCTGAAATTGTTTTCTATAGTTCTATGATATATCCCCTCTGAAATTCCACAATTCTTATCAAAATTGGATGTGCCAAGTGGAAGTTATGGTAACTTCCCCACACCTTGTTGATTTTTCCCCCTTCCAGGAGAGCGTACTTGTAAATCATGCTAAGAGCACCATATATGATATTTTATTCTGCAACTTGCACCATAAATACTACAGACTATCCATTGTCCAATGCAACTAGTCTCACTTAATGTGGATACTCATTGAAGAATATATCATTGTTTTACCTGGAACACATGTTTGAGACTAGTTAATATGACTAGTCAAATACCCTATCTTACACAAGGTTTATCTACAAAATTAATATGCCCCGAAAGCTAAAATTGTTACCAAAGTTACCTTGATAATTTCTATGAATATCCTCTAGGTTTCAGGGTCTGAAACATCACACAAAAAAAATTATAGCAGAAATTTCACAATGACTAAATTCAGGATGATTCCATAACCCTATATTACATAGTCTATATCTTCAAAAGTATAAAGCCTCGGGAGCTTAAATTTGAACCCCGCGTACCTTGATTCGTATAATAAATATCCTCCAATGAGTTCCTTCTTAAACTTCATAGAAAAAATGTTATAGTGAAAATTCCAAGGGGTCTCATATGTAGCAGTGAAACCCCAATACCTTGAGCTCTGATACCAAACGTTGTGAACCTATGCCTTAGAAATGATAAGAAATCAATAAAATTTAGTCCAATTCAAGGGGCAAACCTCCTTTAAAATATATAAACTTCAGTACAAAATATGATATGAGATAATATGATCCTAATAATAGATCTCCTTGATATATATATATACAGGAGACAAAGGGTTACAATTATAGTAAAAGGGTGCAAAGAAGGGTTCTATCCGACCTACTAAAAATGTAATAATTCAATATATAGGGCATAATAAGGGGTTTTAAACATATCATGGGGCTTTGTATAGGGATTAACATCAACATTTTCTTGAAAAGACCTTTCCTTCATGTAATGGTCATCTTGTTCATTATTTTTCTCAAGATTCATTTCTTCCGCCAATTATTCTTGCTGCAAGTGCTCTTAAGACTTTTCATCATCCATTTCAAGGATGAAATCTTCTCATGCATTTGGTGGAGGTTCCTCAATTTCATTCTCAAATTTGCTTCTTCAAATATCTTCATATGGAGTATATATGAGGCTAAAATTTCCTTCTTGTAAATTGAAATTTTCATCTTCATCTTTAGCAACATGACTTGACTTGGAAATTTCATCCAATATTTGATTAGATTCTTCTTCAAAACTGGTCACTTCATTATATTTTGTCCATATGGAGGAGGGTGGGTAGGATCAATATTAAAAACATCAGCAAAAACATATGAATGCACCCTTGGGATGATTTTTTTTGCAAATGAATCTTCTAACACATCCCAACTGATAATGGAGCTAAGAATTAGTGAGTTATACCATTCAAGAGAATCACCTCGCAGATTTTGTAAAAATAATCTACATGTAACGTTATCGCCAATGAGGTTTAAATCATGATATATACTATTGAAATCAAGCAAGTGTTGTTCTGCATCTTATGAAGTATTCCCAAAGAATGTAGAAAAAAATTCAATAGAAATATCAAGCATCTGAAAATCTACTTCTAGTAGATTTAAAGGGGTTGTATGAAATTGCCTCCTTCTTTGGGTATTTCTCCCTTTTGTTGAGTCTTGTAAATCCATTGATGGTCTTTATGGATAATTTAAAGGAGCACCATGACATAGATGAAATTCTTCAGATGAATCACAATATACATATTTTTTATATTTTTGAGTCTTTCCAATGGAATTGTTAGGAAGTTAATTATCCTAAATATTTGGTGCTTCTTGGGTCTTTTTGAGGTTATAAAAAAGGTGAAACATATAAATCCCTTGCATCTAGAACAAGAAGTAGCCTTTTTTAATTTTCTTTTCAAAGCCTTAAATCATGGAGATTTTGGTTTCTCAATCAAATTTGAAGCAGGGCCTCAAATATCTTGAAAACAAATGGTTCCCCAGTATTGTCGCCAAATACGTTGACGTATGAATATGTCAAGACCAAAATGGCAACCTCACGAGGATATGAATCCCCTTTCATTTTTAGAGAGGTGGTACTCCTCTTTGTCTAAAATATATATCTTGAATATCTTGGATTAGGAGAATGCTTAGGCAACAAACCATATATCTTTATTGTTAAAACTAATCCAAAAAATGGTTGTTCAATAACCTGATCTAATATTTATGTGTAGCAAGAAGTCTTCTAACAATAGAAAAGATTGAAGGAGGGCTTAAACATCATAATTTCTTTGTGATCAACATCACATACACAATCTTCTTAATCACATACAAATGCATCCATATATTCTTCACGAGAAATAGGAGAGAATATTTTGACCAACTCAAATAATTTTAAAAGAGTACTACTATTAAGATCAAAATATAATTTGATAGATCAATTTCAAATATCTAATATTTAAGACTGAAAGTTACAACATACAATCGAAATCAAGCCCGAAATAATTCTTTGTGGAGTTTTATTCATGAAAT
Source organism: Picea engelmannii (assembly GCA_009831015.1). Lineage (NCBI taxonomy): Eukaryota > Viridiplantae > Streptophyta > Pinopsida > Pinales > Pinaceae > Picea > Picea engelmannii. Next base: position 100,207 of record ML819635.1, read on the forward strand.
ATATTTTTCATTACAAAATATATGGCAGTCATGTATATGGCCATAAATGTTCCATGATCATATAAGAAAATTCTTTTGAATAATACAATAAGAACACTCAATAACGTATCCTTGTGCCCAATTCAGATATTCACGCATAAAGCTATGAAAAATGGTGTAGAAGAAGAGAAAGAGTGGAGAAGATGGAGATTTATTTTAGCTGATTAGAATCTCGGATTTATAATCATGATTGTACCTTCTTCTTATTTCGATTCTTCTTCCCCTTCCCCTTTGACAATTATGATTCTGGAACCCTTGATGAATCACTTCTCTTTAAAAATCATTTTTTCTAACTACTTGAGTAGTTAGGGTTTTCCCTTTCTTGAGTTTCACGTACACTTTTCTTCTTGAAATATTCTCTTTAATTTTTGTCTTATTAAATCATCATTAATGTCCACATTTTTCAAATGAGTCCCTTTTCATTTTTTAATAAAGAAATTTAATTAAACTTTTATTTTCAAAATTTAATTAATTTCCCTTTAAAAGAGGAGGATTGTGTTTAAAATTTATGGAAGTGATAATCAACTTTTCAGTTATGTAAATCACTTTATATGTTATCTTCATCATCTTATATTTCTAATGATATAAATTTTTTCCAATTATGTCTCCCAGATCTCAAGATATGAGCCTGTGAGGTTGAGTTGTCACGAAGACCCATTAAAAATGAAGTTGACTGATATTTCAATTTTTGGAAAAAATGTAGCCATTTTTTTCCCTTATAACTTGTACCAGCATATTATTCTACAAAATATCTTTCCAATGGTATACATTTTGTGTGATTCTGTCACCGGGAGCTCAAGTTATGGTCTTCAAAAGTTCATGACTCAGGCACCGTCGATCTGATGTCCTAGGAAAATGTAGACCTTTGATTAAATTTTGTTCTTCCTTTGGTAATTTCGACCTTCTATGCATAAATATTATCCCACCTGCATGGGATAATTGAATCCTTAAAATATATAAAAGACTAAGTGTAATACACACTTAGTAATAAATGTGAAGAAATAAGACTATGGAGCTGAGGAAGGTTCGACATCCCCTTAGAAAATCAATTAAATAATAATATTTTAGACAACTAATCATCCTCCACCTCATTCTCAGTCACTTATGAATCATCCATACATTCACATATTTCCATGTGTCATCCCATGATAGGCTAGTAATATCCATGTGTAACCAATAAAAACCTACCATGTGTCGCCACTAGTAAGTTGCCATGTGTCATCTCTCCTAAATGGGGGCGGAGGTAGGGAGTGGGAAATGTAGGTGGCGGAGGGATAAGGTTGATGTAGGGTGAGGTAAGGGGGGGTATTTTTTAGGCATCGGGTTTTCGGGTGAGGGAGTGTGAGGGGGTATACAAGAAAATATGGAAGATATGAGGACATAGCTGGGATCGAGGGATACGCCATGAACTTATAATCGTTCAAAAATTTTCTTCTTTTGATATCAAATCTTTTTATTATTCCAGGAGCGGGAAAATGTAGATGACCAAATTTTAGTCAACAACTAGCTCCAACTGCGAGACAGTAATCCCCTGTGGGTTAATGAGAACACCAAAATCTCAAGACCAGCTACCTTCTCCATTTGGCTATGGAGTCATCTTCAAAACAAATTCTTGTAATTCTTCCTCTTTCATGGATTTATCTTCAAATTTTAACATAGGACTGTCTTATTGTGCAAAACTTGAACTGAAGAAACAAAATATGCACATACATGATCTACCTACCCTATCTTACTTGGAAGAAAGGGTCATCTTAGGTGTAGGTATATTTTCAATGGAGCCATTCAATCATCTTGTTAATCTGTTAAATGAGATCCAAAATTTTGGAACATATTGGGGCTTGTACCAATGAGTCAAGGGAACTATCAATCTCTATTGGAGAAAAATTTAACCAGGTGTGTTGAAAATTTGTTTGCATTGTTTAGCCAACAATGCTCTAGAACCATAATTCAATGAAATCAATTCTTAACTTCTCAAGAATATTATTGTCTTTGATTGGATGAGGAGTTTCAAATATTAGAATACATTCATATTTCTCCTTATCATTGTCCATGTCCAAGATTATTGATTCATCAACAATGTCTTGAAAAGACCTTTCCTTCATGTAATGGCCATCTTGTTCATCATTTTTCTCAAGATTCATTTCTTCTTCCAATTCTTCTTGCTGCAAATTCTCTTGAGTCTTTTAATCATCTATTGCAAGGCTGAAATATTATCTTGCATTTGGTGGAGGTTCCTTGATTTCATTCTCAAAATTGTTTCTTGAAATATCTTCATATGGAGTATATAGGAGGCTAAAATTTTCTTCTTGTAAATTGGAATTTTCATCTTCATCTTCAACAACATGACTTGACTTAGAAATTCCATCTAATCTTTGATTAGATTCTTCTTCAAAATTGGTCACTTCATTATATTGTGTCCATATGGAAGAGGGTGGGTGGGCATAAGCATTAAAATCATCAGCAAAAACATATGAATGCACCCTTGGGATGAAATTTTTTGCAAATGAATATTCTAACACATCCCAACTAGTAATGGAGTTACGAATTAGTGAGCTATACCATTCAAGAGAATCACCTCGCAGAATTTGTAAAAATAATCTACATGTAACATTGTTGTCGGTGCGTTTTAAATCATGACATATACTGTTGAAATTAAACAAGTTTTGTTTTGCATCTTCTGAAGTATTCCCAAAGAATATAGAAAATAATTCAATAGAAATATCAATCATTTGAATATCTACTTATTGTATATTTAAAGGGGTTGTATGAAATTGCATCCTTCTTTGGGTATTTCTCCCTTTTGTTGAGCCTTGTAAATTCTTCAAAGGAATCACAATATACATGTTTTTGAGATTTTTGAGTCTTTCCAATGGAATTGTTAGGAAGTTCATTCTCCCGAATATTCGATGCTTCTTGGGTCTTTTTGAGGTTATAAAAAAGGTGCAACATCTTTAAATAATACTTTTATAAATCCCTTGCATCTAGAACAAGAAGCAATCTTTTTGAATTTTCTTTTCAAAGCCTTAAATCGTGGAGATTTTAGTTTCTAAATCAAATCTGAAGCAAGGCCTCAAATATATTGAAAACAAATGGTTCCTTGGTATGGTCGCCAAAAATATTGACGTTTGAATCTGTCAAGACCGAAACGGAAACCTCATGAGGATATGAATCCCCAATGCCTTTTTAAAGAGGTAATAATCCTCTTTGGTTAAAAGATATATCTTGAATATATTGGATTAGGAGAATGCTTAGGAAACAAACCCTAGGTATTTACTGCTCAAATTAATCCAATAAAATGGTTCTTTAATAACCTGATATGATCTTTAAGTGTAGCAAGAAGTCTTCTAACAATAGAAAAGATTGGAGGGCTTCCACATCAAAATTTCTTTGTGATCAACATCACATACACAATCTTCTTAATCACATACAAATGCATACATATCTTATTCATGAAAAACAAGAGAGAATATTTTGATCATCTCAAATAATTTTAAAAGATTACTTCTATTAAGATCAAAATAGAATTAGATATATCAATTTCAAATATCTCATACTTAAGACTCAAAGTTACAAGATATAATCAAAATCAACCTCGAAGTAATTCTTTGTGGAGTTTTGTTCATGAAAGATGTTTTTCATTACAAAATATCTAATCGTCATGTATATGGGTGTAAATACTCCATGATCTATGTTGAGTGCAATCTATGTCGTATAAATTCTCAACGATTTAATGTCAAACGGGAGCTCGTAAGCTTAGAGGCACAACACAATATGTGTGAGGATTTGAAGTTGTCTATTCTAAACTACTAAAGCAAATAACATGAATATACAAATGACAAATTTTACCTACTATATACAACACATAGGTGTACTGGCATCAGTGCATGGGGGCCCTTCCATCCTTCAGTAAGTACACCATAATCTTAACACAAGATAGAGATCAAAATGGAAGCATG